>MU227494.1:3776210-3799129 GCA_018584345.1 Thuja plicata | reverse complement strand
AGAGATAGACAATGTTTGTTTGTATTTCTCTCTTCCTGTCTTTGGGGCATCTGATGCTTCAAGTGAATTTAGGGTGCAATTTTTAGTCTTTTGATGGTCGATCTTGTATAGAATCAACTAATGCAAAAAATCCACTAGGGGTAGCAAGATCAAGGAAGAACTCAAAAGTAAAATACCTAAGGGACATACCTAATGCCTCGGCAGCTCATCATAGATGGCCTTGCCTACGTAACTCACAGAGACACCGTAGTTCATGTTTAACTTCAAAACTAGTCTTTTAAAGGATGGTAGAAGTGGTTACGCAACCCCTTTCTAGGGTAGAGTCCCTAGAAAGTATCTCCATCATCGTCCACCCACTTAGGTGAACAAGGATGAGATCCTAATTAGATTCTACCTACAAATAAGTTATACGTAGACCTCCTCATAAGGTTACCTACCCAATGGTTCATAACTATGATGGAGAGCCAATTCTTGTAAGATATTAAGGTAATATCCATGATCCAAATACTACAAGATTTATAATTGTATGAGAGGAGATACATATTACCTAATTCTATGACCACTTATCTTAAAACTTGCATGACATAATTCTATTTGATACTTGCATGTTGCTTCAGATTTGCACAAGGTTGAATGCAAAGGAAATACCCATGATAGGGTTTTTTCAGCCATAGAAGGAATATATAAAGATTTGATTTAATTTATAAAAGATACCTATTCCTATTGATATCAATAGTCAAATCTAGAATAGATTTGATTTTTCAAACATCCAAACATCTAGAAAAGAAAGCTTCATTTTTATTAACAATGGTTATTCACTCTCCAACTCTACCTATACTACCTTCTAAATCGTAATAATCCAAATCTTATTCAATCACCCAAATCAAATAAATATTGACACATTACTTAAATGATGTATTAAGTGGATAGATGCAGATAACATCTACATACCAAATATTTAAGAGGATTAACATAAATGGTGATTGAGAAAATTCTACTTTTCCATATAAGTATTTCTAGCAAAAGAACAGTTTACATGAATAAAATCAATGAATTACTTGTCAAGAAATCTATTACCTATTACTAAATAATACATATATTGGTTCATCAAAATATATGTCAGAAAACATAAAACAACTGAAGAAATTAAAATAAAAGCAATAAACGTATATTATTTCACCTCTGATTTGGAGACCCTGCTAATTCCCATCAGTTCCTTCTTGGCCATCGCTCTACAATGCCATGAATGTGAACATTAGATAAAATTTGCATACATACAAACACAAGTAAACTAATCAAACAATAGGATTTAATAGCAAAATTGCAAATTACCTTTCTATCAATTTTCTTTCTCTTGTTCAAAAATATTATTCTAATTTCAACTGCAACCTCTTTCTTTGCTTTGTTAGGGAGTTCCTCATATTTTTTTACACTGTGTATTCTGCATTTGCGTTCAATTACACACTTTCTTTACATATCACACCGCAAGTTTAGTTAGTAGTCAAAATAACTCTCCCTCTTTTGATTATACTTTATTATTCTTCCGAGGAAAGAGATTTATGTTTAGGTTGTCCTGTAGCATTTGGACCACACTTTTGTGGTGGAACAAAATAAAGGTTGTGCTTCTTTATCCTATGCATATTTGAAAGGACTAAATATGAATAGGATGATAAAGCACAACCTTGAGTTCATTCCAATCTATGAATGAAGCTCACAAAAATATAATAATCTACCATCCACCCATTTAGTTCTATGATGAGTACAAACCTGCACAAACAATTCCAAAATAAAACAAGAGCTGGAGTGTAGCATAGTTCCTTCCAAGTGTAGGCAAGGTGGTTTTTCTAGATAGAGATGGTTTTACATGATAAATGCATTTGTTTTATTATGGTTACAACCCTATATCAACAAACAAAATACAAGAATATAAACTTAATTTAGTCAAATTACCTGGCTTCAAATACAACCAATGTTCATTTGTATTTCTGTCTTCCTGTCTTTGGGCATCCAATCCTCAAAGTCATACTTGAAGGATGTTCACCAAAGGGGGTTCCAAATAAGATAAATCCCTTTCACTTAATAATTAGAAATCCATCAATGGTTTTACATGATAAATGTGAAAGAAATATGGAAAACCATTGCAAACACTGTAAAAATATAATGTGCCTACTTCTAAAAAATAAAGGTTTCACAGTGCATGATATAATAACTACAAATATTTTGGAAAGTAACAATGTAGAAGATTTCAATTTATATCTATACAAAAGATGTACAAATGTACAAAAATCTTCTAAACATTTTTTTAATTCATCACTTGGACAACTCAGCTTGTCAACCAAATTTGCTAGTTTTTGAACATCCAAAGGGAAATGTTGGAGTTTCACCAATGGTATTTGCAAGATGAATACATCAGGTTATATTCAATGCTCTTTCCACCCACTCTCTTCAAACAAAATTTTCTTGAAGTCATGAATGCAGAGCATATATGAAAATATAGTGGGCCTAGCTAGTAGAATTATCATAAAGTATCAATATATCAGTGACATGATGAATAGTGAGCCTTTGTCAGTCCTCTAAATATGAAAGCCATAAAAAAGAATTCTAAAATGCATGAAGAATAGCCACAAGGGTACTGTGGTTTCATCCTACAACATTGAAGAGGGCATTTTTGGTTTACCAAGCAGTCAAAAGATGCCCAATGATAGAAGATAGTCATGATCTAGAAGAACCAAAGAGAATTGAGAAGGTCGTTTAGACCCTTCATTCAACATGGTCATCAAGGGTGGTGAAATATGAAGTCTTTCAATTGAACATGACAAAACAAATAAGAAAGAAAACTTACTCTTGAGAAAAACATTAAAGAGCTTAAAGAGCACAAATATCAAATATGGTGAAGAAAAAATTCCCTGTTTCTTCATCCTCCGAGGTAGTCTGATCAGATGCAAATCCTTTAAAAAAGAGGGTGAAAGAGACCTCGGGACAAAACCTACAAGAATCAAAATTGAGAGAATGTTGAGTGGAACTTTTGGACAGACTCATACATAATATGTGAGGAACTTTATAACATTAATGAAATGATTGTGTCATAAATGATACCCTAATTAAGAAAGATACATTAATATAGAGATATAAGTGTATCTTTCTTAATTAGGGTATCATTTATATATCTCTACATTAATGTATCTTTCTTAATTAGGGTATCATTTATGACACAATCCTTTTCATTAATGTTATAAAGTTCCTCACATATTCTGTATGAGTCTGTCCAAAAGTTCCACTCAACATTCTCTGAGTTTTGATTCTTGTAGGTTCTATCCTGAGGTCTCTTTCACCCTCTTTTTCAAAGGCTTTGCATCTAATCAGACTGCCATGGAGGATGAAGAAATGGGGAATTTTTTCTTCACCATATTTAAAGGGTTAAGGAAATCTGGGAGCTCATCTGTATCTACATGAGCTATTTTCTCTATTGTTGCAGGTGCTTTCCCCCTATCCTGAACATCAATTTGTGCCAAGAATATTAGTAAAACTAACAGAATAAATCCAAAACCCTAAATAATTGAACATAATAGTGTAACATTTTTCAACTATCTAATTTGTACAATTACAATAAGGTTTACCTTTGCTAAAGAATGGGTGGGTGGAGAATCCCCACTACCTCTATCATGTGGGGGATCCTTGTCGTCCTGTGACAAAAATTAAATATAAAAACTTCAGCGAACTGAAAGCAACAGACTTAGCAAAAAACACTTATTAATAAAATGGTATATTGGAGTCAACAACTTGAGGTTAGTTTAAATGATATACAGTACTTACCCCCCATGATAGTAACTTTGTTTTTGTCCATGCAATTCAAATGGTAATTTATTAACATTTCTTCCCCTACACTTATTGATTTTATCGCACATACAAAAACACGATTCCTCTCACGCTACTCAAATATGCAATTGGGTTGCTTATTAGTTGTCACATGTTGTGTACTATTTATAAAACCCATAATATTACCTATTGTTTTTGGTCTCCTGTCAATGTACATAGAAAATCTTTTACTTTGACCATTTTCTTTCCATTATATATAATTTGCTGACAATGCATACCTACGCATAATTTTTTTATATTGAGAAATCCGCATCCAATCGTGGCAATTGTAACAAGGTACAACAAACTGCATCAATTCAACAACTTTGTTGTAACATGCCTTTATCCTATCCATGGAAAATAGGCCCAAACCATGTAATGAGGATGGATCTATGTGATATATCCTCTCGTTAACACAAAAATTAGTGTTAATTGGAGGTAGCTCCTTGGGTACCCATTCTTTCTCTGAATATCATCGTAATTGGGATGGTATTGACCATCACAATATGCATCATCTAGGATGGTCAACCTACCCTTGTTACACATTATGAGTGTCACAATTACGATGAGTATGCAACGAATATGCTATACATGCGATGTGTAGTTGTCAAGAATTTCTGACATCTAGACGTCCCATGTAGTGCTTTTGCATCGGTCATTCTCTAAACATCGTCAAAATTGTGACGGTATGCTATAATTAAAAAAAAATATATTGAGCTTCTCTTTGTTTCGAGAATAGTTTAACATACTCTACTTAACAGGGCCAACCATGTATGTGAAGGTGGAAGCTCATCTGGGCCCTCCTGGGGCCTCTTATGACCCTTTACGACACTTTAAGACTTGTAAGATGCATTCTTAGGGATCGTAAAGGGTCATAAAGGGTCATAAGGGGTCCTAGGAAACAATAAATGAGAAACATACATGTAGGCATTATGGTCACAATTGTTTGGAGACACAACATAATTGAGTGGTATACCCAGATGATGCAATGCAACCACTACTCCTCTAGTTCCAAGTTGACACTGCAAGATCCAAAAACCATAGATAAGGAATAAATTTAGAGAGCAGAGGAGGAGGGCCATAATGACCGCAATAATATAGGGACCCTGTATTATTTTGGTCATTATGACCCTCCTCCGCTCTCTAAATTTATTCTTGGATCCCGTAGTGTCAACTTGTAACCAGAGGAGTAGTGGTTGTGTTGTATCATCTGGGTACACCATTCAATTATGTTGTGTCTCCAAAAAATTATGACCATGATATATACATTTATGTTTCTCAGCTATTGTGATATCTACATTTATGTTTCTCATCTTTTGTGTTTATGTTTCTTCACTGGAATCGAGGGTGCAGAAGGTGCTCTACATCATTTGGGTATAACACTCAATTTCTATACCCAATTGATGCAGAGCACTCTTCTGCAGCCCTTATTTGATTGAAGATAAAGGAAATTGATCCCATTTTGATAAAGAGTCTTCAAGAAAGATAGATGGCATCCTATCGTTTCTACCGAAAAAGCATTCCCAAGGGAAAAAGAGAAACCAATGATTAGTAGTGTCCAAAAAAGAGGCAAAATCACTTTAGCATAATGCATAAGGATATAAAGTTCATTAACAAGATACATTTTTGTAATGATGATGAAGTCATCATGAGGTATATAAAACTAGTTTCATAAAGAGACACAAACTATGTAAAATATTGGTAAGGGGTGGCAAGATCAAGGAAGAACTCAAAAGTACAAGACCTAAAGGCCATACTTAATGCCTTGGGGGCTCATCATAGATGGCCATGCCTATGTAACTCACAGAGACATCGTAGTTCAGGTTTAGCTTTAAAACCAATCTTTTAAAGGATGGTAGAATTGGTTACACAACCCCTTTCTAGGGTAGATTCCCCAAACAATGTCTCATTGGCTACGACCCAATTAGGTGAACAAGGATGAGATCCTAATTAGATTCTATCTATAAATAAGTTATACATAGACCTCCTCATAAGGTTGCCTACCCAACGGTTCATAGCTACTATGGAGAACCAATTCTTGTAAGATATTAGGGTAATATACATGATCCCAAAGCTACAAGATTTATAATTGTATGAGAGATACATATTACCTAATTATATGATCGTGAGTAAAGGGCCACACTGACATTTAGATATTCCTAAAAAATCTCAGTGGCCACACTTACATTATTAACCAATATTATATAAGTCATTAACTAGCTACTATTTACACTAATAATCGATATCCCTTCCATGCTGGTATTTCAAATAGATCACTAATAACCCAAAGTCGCTTCCCAATAGTTTTTTTAGAGCTTCCCAAACTTTTTTGGGTGTTTTCAAGTTGTCAACATGAAATACTAATTAAGGAGATTATTTTAAACATAGAAATCCAAATGCTTGGTCACACTTATTAAAATACTTTTCCTTGTCCTTAATTGCATTTGGTTATTTCTCCATTCCCATTGTTACCCTATATAAGCCTTTATTATTTTGTACAAGAATTAATTTCATCTTCCAATCATGGTAATTGAAAGGAGTTAGGAGTTGTATAGTTACATTTAGATCCATGTTGGTAGACTTAGATAGTTTCTTGTAGAATGCAGAAATGAAGAAAGAAGAGAAATTTGTGAGGAAGTGAGAAAAATAGGAACCACACAAAACCCCCTTGATTATCTTTCCCCCTTATTTTTGGCACTTTATAGAAGGAGTTATTTGTAACCAAACCCACAAAAAACACTCAAAATGACACTTTATAATGATAGTGTGTGTGTGTCTATTAGATTCGTAACGAAAAATCATGCACTTTTGCAAAAAATAGAACTCAATTTTGAGTTAAGGAGAAAATGATTTTTGGTGTCTTTACAAAATTATCCACCTTCATAAAACAAAATTGATGCTGAAAATTTTAATCTCCACAAAAACAAATAGTTTCCAAAAAAATAAAATAAAAGCCTCAGAATTAAGCCCCCTTGGTTAGGGAAGAACCAAGGCCTAAACTTAAAAAAAAAGTGCACCCTCCCCCCATGACATCACCCCCCAAGTTTCTTAAGATACCTTTTTGTAACATTAAGAAAATGAATAGTGCCATAGAAGGCTATGCCAATTTTGACGGCGATTGTAGGCTCAAAGGCAATGCCTCATCTTTCTTTTTCAAAGTCATGGATCACACTGAACACATTAAAAATTCCAATCGTGCGACCTAAAACAAAGACACAGGCAATGTCACCTCCCAACACCACAGGGTAAAATATATGCTAGATGATGGTGCTGACTTTAGGGTTGATGCCGACCTCTGAGTGATGACAGTCCCAAGCACAGGGTTGATGTTGACCTTTACCCACACCTAATTTTGTCAATGCCTATTGTGCGTGATTGCCTTGTTAGACCTGAGATTATATTAATGAGAGGGGGGGGAGTGAATCGGTAATCTACCAAATCAACCAACTTTACAAGCACTCAAAATTTAAATACCATTCACAAGATTAACCTTAATAGCAGTAAATGAAAACTTAAGCATCCAAGATCGTCCACAAATTTGACACACAAATTTATCTCGTGGAAACCCAACTAGGGAAAAAACCATGGTGGGGATTAGTACCCACTAAATGATGTACTCTTCTGAAATATGCCCTATGAGGAGCTTAACCCTGTTAGGATTTTATAACAGTACTGTTAGGTGCTACCTAGTTAAGGGATTTACCTTAGGCATGTTAGAACCTTTACCCTATTAAGAGTAGCCTTGTTAGAGGACTTAAAAGCACAAGCTTGTTGGAATTGTCCCAAGGGATAACTGAGAGGGGTGGGGGGGGGGGTGAATCAGTTATCAGCTAATTTAATTCTTTCCTCTAATTAAGTACTGAATATCATTAAGCATATGCACATTAAGATAACACAAAATAGAACACCATAATTTTGGTTATGGGGAAACCAAAATAGGTAAAAACCTTGATGGGAATTAGCACCCACAAAGAACTATACTTGAGTGTAATAATCCCTGTTAGAAGATCTTACAATCCTGTTAGGAGTTTATCTTTACAATGCAATAAGTACAGTGACCTGGTTAAGGGTCAGATCCTGTTAGGAGTCTTTTACAAATAACCCTGCTAGGGGTGAGGACTCACTGTCCAAAAGCACACTACTAAAATGATGAAGGCTGCAACCTTCAGTAAAACAGATATACACTATATTTGATAGTAAACTATTTGAGTAGACCTGCTATCTTGATCAATTCCAATGAATTGTATACACTCTTTGCTTCTTCACATAGATATTTAACTGATGAATGAAATGGATTTACTGTCCCAAAACAATCAGCATTCTGTTATGTTATTTTTCTGTCTCTTTCCTTCTCATTCACTCTTAGTGATTACAAAAGAATTTCTATATGTATCTTCTCCAAAACATATGAGCTTTGTCGACTGTAGGAATCCCTTCAATGCTTCTCTTGTTGGCTAAACTAAGCACGTAACATAATTAGAACCGTGCAACTCAAAATGAATAGACACATCACTTCACATAGTCGACTCCACCAAAAATACCCAAACATCATGCTTTAGATGAAACATGATTAGCACCTTTAGTTAATTATCTTTGACTCATAACTAAACATTAATCTGAACACACATATCCCATAGATAGGTGCAACTGAAGAATTAATAAAATTACTATCGGCTTTCTGAAAATAATCCTCTGAAACTGTGGTTTTTAAACAGAGTAACATAAATCAACTGCTACTGAACTTTTGAATCTGCATGTATGAACATGGTATAGTAACTATGTATGAAACATTAAAACAATCGAGCAAGGCTTCAACATATCCATACTGAAAAGTGAATATAGTTCACTGCTGTTTACTATATGTTGTCATCAATGAAAAACATACAGTCAACTATTTGCACAAAGGCAAATCTCCAACAATCTCCCCCTTTGAAATTTTTGGCAACATATTATTAAAAACACCATCAATCCAATAGTGTCTTCTTTCTTTTTACAATCTTCTCAATATCCTCATCAAAGGTTCCTCTTCACTGTTGTATCTCCTTTAACTCTATTTTTTATTTTCATGACTATATACTCCCCCAGAGTATATGCTCCCCTTACTATATACTCCCCCTTTGACATCAATGGCAAAGGATTCCAAATACAGATAAGCACATGTACTACTCTAGAGGTAGAGTAGTCAACCACTCATCAGTCACCAAGGATTGATGCATTTTCTGTGAGTTCTAATCAGACTCAAGAAAGGGAATTACTCCTATCTTCTTCCTGAGATACTCAAAAGTATCTTTTGATAATGGTTTCATGAATATATCTACCAACTGATCTTTGGTGCTCACATAATCTAGATTCACTTCTCTTTTTGTAACTTTTTCTCTTAGAAATGATATTTTATTTCTATGTGTTTTGTCTTTGTGTGCATCATAGGGCTCTATGAAATATTAATGGTGCTGGTGTTGTCACAATAGATGACAATGGGATAATAAATATGAATTCCAAAGTCTTTAATCATCTGTTTGGTCCATACCATTGTTGAAAAATTCAATGCAGTTGCTACATACTCAGCTTCTGCTGTTGACTGAGAAATATAGTTTTGATTCTTGCTTGTCCAAGTAACCAACCTATCTCCAATAAATACTGCTCCTCCTGAGGTACTCTTTCTGTCATCAACGCAACCTTCCCAATTTGCATCTGTGTATACATGAAGTTCTACATTTTCTAAATTAGGATACCATAAACCATAGTCTATAGTTCCCTTAAGATATCTGAATATTATTTTTATTTCCATTAGGTGATTCTGTTTAGGTTCAGCTGCAAATCTCCCAACAATGCCAACTGCATTAGATATATCTGGTCTAGATTGAGTGAGATATATGAGTTTTCCTATCATGGATTTGTAAAGTGTTTTGTCAAGTACTGTGGATTCATCATTTTTAGAAAGCTTGCTTCCTATTATCATAGGAGTGCTTACTGGTTTGCAATATTCCATTTTGAATGTCTTCAATATCTCCTTCACATATTTAGACTAATTTATGAATATACCTCTGTCTGTCTTCTTTACATTTAATCCTAAAAAGTATTTTATAGGTCCAATCATGCTCATTTCAAATTCACTCTGCATCTCTTTGGGAAATTCTACACTAAGCTTGTCATTACCTCCAAAAATAATGTCATCAACAAAGATAGCAACAAGTAACAATCCTTCAGGTGTCTCTCTAATGAATAGGTTGCAATCTTCTGCTCCCTTTTTGAATCCCATTTTTGTTAAGTAGCCATCAAGTCTCTCATACCATGCTCTTGGGGTCTGTTTAAGTCCATAGAGGGCTTTCTTTAGTTTTCATACCATGTCTGGTTTGTCTGCAAGTTTGAATCCTTCAGTCTACTCTATGTAGACTTCTTCCTTGAAGTCACCATTCAGGAAAGCTGACTTGACATCCAGCTGATATACTTTGAAGTTCTTGAATTTTGCATAGGCCAAAAACAACTTTATAGCTTCCAGTTTGCTCATAGGGGAAAATGTATCAAAATAGTTGATTCCTTCTCTTTGCGCATATCCTTTACATACCTATCTTTCTTTATTTCTTATCACTGTACCATCTTCATTCATTTTTCTTCTTAATATCCACTTAGTTCCAATCGTGTTCTTGTCACAAGGTCTAGGGACCAATTACCATGTGTAATTCTTAATTATTTGATCTAATTCTTCTTGCATTGCATTTTTCCAATCTGAATCATTGCACACATCTTCAACACTTAAGGTTTCAATTTGTGAAAGTAAACATACCTCTTCATCAAAGGTTGAACCTTTTTCTCTGGATCTTGTCAAAACTTTACTGCTCTGATCTCCAATGATATCTTCTTTTGAATGGTATCTAGATGTATATTTTGAAATTTTAGGTGCGACACTCTCATCTGTGATATGTGATTCTTCTTGACTTGGTTCAGGGTTATTGCACGATACATCAATACAATCAAACATTTCTTCTATAACTATTTCTTTATTGATAGGTCTAGGTTCATCTTCAATCATAGGTGCATATTCATAATATCTTTCTTGAATCATGAACTTCTCATCAACCTTCACATGTGCACTTTCAATGATTTTCTTCAACCTTAAATTAAAACATCTATAAGATTTTCTCTTAGTAGAGTAACCAAGAAAAATACCTTCATCGCTTCTAGCATTAAATTTACCAACACCATCATCTCTCTTTATGTAGCACTTGCTTCCAAAGATTCTGAAGTATTTTACTCTAGGTACATTACCAAACCAAAGTTCATAAGGTGTTTTGTATGTGCCTGGTCTTAGTTGAATTCTGTTGATAGTATAGACTGCTGTATTGACTACATCTCTCCAATAGGTGTGCACAACCCTTCAATCATGATAGTGCATGCTGTGTCAAGTATTATCATGTTTTTGCTTTCTACAATTCCATTTTGTTGAGGGGTTCTGGGTGCACTTAGTTGTCTTTTGATCCCATGTTCTTCGTAGTACTCAAGAAACTTGTCAGAGGTGAACTCTCCTCCTCTATCAGATCTCAGAAAATTTATCTTTAATCCAGACTCATTTTCAACTTTAGCTTGAATATTTTGAACTTCTCAAAGGCTTCAAATTTGTCTTTCAAGAATGCAACCCATATCATTCTGGAGAAATCACATACAAACAAAATGAAATACCTTTCACCATAGTATGATCTTGTTTGAGTGGGTCCACATAAGTCCGTATGCACTAGATCTAATTTGTTCTCTGCAAAGTTCTATTTGCTTCTAAATGAGGTCCTCACATGTTTTCCCATCACACATTCCCTGCACATAGTATCAACCGGTCTTGCAATACTACGAAGGTCTCTTATTGCCTTTACATTGCTTATCTTTACTATGTTGTTGAAATTGATATGACAAAGTATTTTGTGCCATAACCAACTGTCATCCACTTTCGCAACAAAACAACTTACTTCGGAGTTAAGCTGCAAAACATTACCTTTGGTCTTTGAACCTAATGCAATCATGTCTCCTTCTTTGTTGTTATTAATGCACCTATTTTTTTTGAATTCTAACTGATATCCTTTATCAAGCAACTGTCCAACACTTAGTAGGTTATGATGTAAACCATCAACATATAAAACATCATCTATCTTGTTCTTTCCATTTAAGGTGATAGATCCTCTGCCTATGATAGGTTTGGGAGTGTTATCTCCAAATCTAACCATGCCACCTTTGTACTTATCTAGATGTACAAATCTATCTTTGTCTCCTGTCATGTGATGTGAACACCCACTGTCTATGATCCAGTCTATTCTAATGTCTGCTTGTGAAAATAAAGCCAATTCTTGTGCTTTCTTTTCAACTTCAATTTATATTGTTTCAATCATTTTTTCATTATCTTTAATTGCAACGAATCCAATTTCATCTTCCCCTAAATCGTCATCAGTCACACCATCTTCAGCATGATAGCACTCCTTAGTATATTTGGGTTTGTAATCTGATATGAACTTCTTGACCCTTGTAGGACACTTGGATGCAAAGTTGTTGCATGAAAAACATTTGAATGGTAGTTGTCCTTCATATTTTCCTTTACCTTTCCTTTCTTTCTTATCAATCATGGCAATGATTTCTTCTAGTCCTGTATCAACTTCTTCTTTCTCAATATTACTAGAGACTGCTTTATTAATCCTCTGATTGTAAGCTCTGCTGTTTTCTTCAGGTAGCATCTCTAAATTATTTTATCTTTTCTTCCATGTCTTTCTATGATCATTGTTGGCTTGGATGTCTCCTTCAAACATGTCTTCTAGGTATTTCCAAATTGAATATGCTTTGTCTGCCTTCTTGATCTTAGAAAATTCACCGCCAGATAGGGCACTGATTAAGGCTTCTTTGGAAATTGAATTTTGGGTGAATAATTCCTTTTTTTTATTAGTAGAGTCTTCTTCTGCAAGGTCTTTCAAGGCAGGAACATCAATTGTGTGAGTAGCAACCTCATAGATCTCAAAACCAGTGCACTGAAGATGTGTTATCATTTTGTTCTTCTAGTCAAGACAGTTTTCTCCATCAAACTTAGGACTCTCTTTCTTGAAGTATGTCATTTAATCTACCTTAAGCTATTAGGATTTCTCTCTAAGGCACTTGGCTCTAATACCAATTATTGGAATTGTCCCAAGGGATAACTGAGAGGTGGGGGGGGGGGGGTTAATCAGNCCAAGGGATAACTGAGAGGTGGGGGGGGGGGTTAATCAGTTATCAGCTAATTTAATTCTTTCCTCTAATTAAGTACTGAATATCATTAAGCATATGAACATTAAGAAAACACAAAATAGAACACCACAATTTTGGTTACGGGGAAAAAAAAAAAGGTAAAAACCCCGGTGGGAATTAACACCCACAAAGAACTATACTTGAGTATAATAATCCCTGTTAGAAGATCTTACAACCCTGTTAGGAGTTTATCTTTACAATGCAATAAGTACAGTGACCTAGTTAAGGGTCAAACCTTGTTAGGAGTCTTTTACAAATAACTCTAATAGGGGTGAGGACTCACTTTCCAAAAGCACACTGCTAAAATGATGAAGGCTGCAACCTTCAGTAAAAAATTATACACTATATCTGATAATGAATTTTTTGAGTAGACTTGCTGTCTTGATCAGTTCCAATGAATTGTATACACTCTCTGCTTCTTCACATAGATCTTTAACTGATGAATGAAATGGATTTACTGTCCCAAAACAATCAACATTTTATTATGTTCTTTTTCTATCTCTTTTCTTCTCATTCACGGTCAGTGATTATAAATGAACTGCCATATGTATCTTCTCTAAAAGATATGATCTTTGTCGGCTGTAGGAATCCCTTCAATGCTTCTCTTTTTGGTTAAACTAAGCACGCAACATAATTAGAACCGCGCAACTCAAAATGAATAGACACGTCGCTTCACATAGTCGGCTCCATCGAAAATGCCCAAACTTCATGCTTTGGATGAAACACTATTAGCACCTTTAGTTAATTATCTTTGACTCATAACTAAACATTAATCTGAACAAGCATATCCCATAGATAGGTGCAACTGAAGAATTAATAAAATTACTGTCGGCTTTCTGAAAACAATCCTCTAAAACTGTGGATGGTAAACAAAGTAACATAACTCAACTGTTACTGAACTTCTAAATCTGCGTGTATGAACATGGTATAGTAACTATGTATGAAACATAAAAACAACCGGGCAAGGCTTCCACATATCCATACTGAAAAGTGAATACAGTTCACTGCTATATACTATATCTTGTCATCAATGATAAACATACAGTCAACTATTTGCACAAAGGCAAATCTCCAACAAAGCTAATGTGTCACCTTGTTAGAGGATTTACAATAAAGATATGTTAGGATATACTTTGTTATAGGATTTCAACTATTGCAACTATTAGGGAACAACAACAAAAATGATCTGCAAAATAGTACCACTAGGGAAAAATTTAAGAAACCCCCTCCTGGGAAAATATGTAAAATACTGGTGAATCCTACATTATTTTGGAGGGAAAAATTAATATTGTTGTGAAAATTTTTTAATTTGAAAGGAAAAAATATTATTTGTAATGGCAATTATTTTTCAATTATATGAAAATTTTATAAAATCTTGGTGAATCTTTCATTATTGAAAAAAATCACGATGATAGGCACACATACTAACCCTAATTTTTATAACCATCAGATGATCCCAGATTAATGGAAGGAATTTTATTTTGGGCCAAGCTTTAAAAGGACACAAAGATTCCCCCAAAAGTCTCTGAAATAGAGACACATGTCAAATGTATTTCGAGACGAAGTTTTAAAAGTCATAAAGTTTCATTAAAAGTCTTTGGAATAGAGACACATGTCATGTAACCTATACCCTAACCTTAAATATCAACCACATATTGGTGAATATGGTTGTCAATTACGACAATCTTTGAAAATTGTAGGCAAAATTTTTCAATTTATAGTGTCCAACAATTAATTTGATTGGCGATATTGTGAAAGAAAAGGATAAAAATACATAAACCAATGGGCGATGGGCCTGGGAATTCAACCCAATATTTATAAAAGTTGGGTGATTTGGACAACCTGATATACACATTATATTACCCAAATCTTGTGTCACAGACATGGGACATTTGCGAAATGGCGAATATTTACCACTAATGTTTTCCCTGAGTACCACCTTTGCTTGATCAGATCCACTGAAGCACATAATATCTTCTGAGCATACTTAACTCCTCCCTGGTTTGATTGCAACATGCACCTTATACCACACTTGTACAATCACACATGATCAACACTCTTTTTTATTGAACTTCAACCATTATATATAATGAACTATTAAGTCCACTGCCTTAATCAAACCCTAAAATTAAATCACAAAGCATCTCACTCAAATCAAATGATCCAAACACCAAAATTAAATACACAAAGCATATTTCCAAGACCACGTCAACCTATATAATGATTTACAAATGAAATTGAGAAAAAGAGTCAAACACATTTTGACTATAATTATACTTCCTCAAGAATCTTCTCCACATGATAACTTTGATCAATGTGATGCCAGATCATCACCTCCAATCATGAATACACTTTATTAGATCATAAATAATTCATATTTAATCACCACTACATCGATATCAATCACTGATACAAGACCTGCAATCATTAGCTCAAGAACATAAACACTTAACCTGTTGAATAACACTATTTCTATTCACCAATCACTTAACCTTCTTACCAATTACTCAAAGTAGTTGCGATTGTAACTGCAACATCTAAACATTTTTTATCACCATATCCCATGATCGCTTCACAATATACATTACATATTTGACAATATATTCAAATCATCTATCACACGTCATTAATATTTCTAGCAGTTGTACTGTTATACTTCATTCAATTACAAATCTCACATAAATGTACTTCAGCGGTAGCGATAATGCATTTGACATCCAGAGACATACATGGATCTCCCTTAAAGATAGTAACCACTGAAACTCATATTTCCTCACAAATATGCTTGACAACATACTAAAAATACAAAGTCAATAACTGACATCAATGACAATGTAATATCTGATCATCGTGTAATAAAATCACTATGTCATCACCAAAACACACTTACCATCATTGCATCAGATATGCCAACAATATCTCCCTTTGGAATTAATGGCAACATTCTATTCTTTACCAAATATGCTTCACCAATGATGGAAACACTCTCTTCATCAAACACGAAACATGAAGAAAATGTTTCCACCTCTGTCTTTCACCTGTTATGCATTTACTCTCCCCTTCACTAGAATTCTCTCATACATATTCACATATTTTCCTCCTGTACATACATCTTCTCTCCCTTTGACAACAATACCAAATACACTTGATATCACCTCTACATTACTTGATTAACCAAATAACATCACTTCCCACATTGCTCTCCCCTAAGGAGTAGCCTCACAATATCAATCCACACATAAGAATATTCAATGAATACACTTGGACTGGTGCAACTACATCTTCTCTCAATTTAGGGAATATATGGGAATGACCCTTAACCTACCTCTTAGGTACTCAAAATTATCCTTAGGAAATGGCTTAGTAAAGATATCAAGAACTCGCTCCCTAGTTGACACATGCTCCAACCTTACTTCCTTTTCCTGAACCTTTTCTCTAAGAAATGATATTTGATAGCTATGTTCTTAGTCTTAGAGTGCACCACCATGGTTTTATAAATGTTAATAGCACTTGTATTGCCACAATAGATAACCACTGATTCAATTACCTTCTCCTGTATTCCTTCTAGAATCTGCTTAACCCACACTATCTGAGTACAATTAATTACAACAACAACATACTCAGCTTCAACTATTGACTGTTACATACAATTTTGTTTTTTACTTGTCCAAGATACAGTTATTTTACCAGGAAAGAATGCACCACCACTTGTGCTCTTTCGATCATCAACATTACCTGCCCAATCAACATTAGTAAACACATTCAAAGAAAAAACACCTTTATGTCCATACCAGAGATCATAATCTTCAGTCCCCTTAAGATATCTGAAGATTCTCTTTACATCAGCCATATGATATTATTTAGGATTAGAATAAAATATAGCTACTAATCCAACTTCCTATGCTATATCTGGTCTACTATGTACAACATACTATAGCTTACTGATCATGGACCTATAAAGTGTCTCATCCACTTCTTTAGAATCATCTTCCTTTGACAATTTGCAACTAGTTACCATAGGGGTACCAATTGGTTTTGAGGCTCCTAGTCTAAAAGTCTTTATTATTTCTCTTACACTTGGGTTGAATTATGTAGATACCATATTTCATTTGTTGAACTTGCAATCCAATGAAGAATTTGATCTCACCAATCATAGACATCTCAAATTCTTTCCTCATCTCATATGAAAATGATCTGCTCAACTCTTCATTGCCACAAAAAATAATATCATCTACAATTATCTTTGGAATTATCAAATTGTCATATTTCTCTGTCTTCAAATACATTTTTTTGTTGTCACTTGATCTGAAAACACCAATTTGAATTAGATATAAGTGAAACCTCTCATACCATGCTCTTGGTGCTTGTTTCAATCCATACAAAGATTTCTTTATTCTACACACCATATTCTTACCTTCTGAATAAAAAAATCCTTTAGGTTATTCAATGTATACCTCTTCTTCCAAAATATCATTAAGAAAAGATGACTTGACATCCATTTGATATACCTTGAATCCTTTTTAAGCATCATAAGCAAGCAATATTATTACACCTTCAAGTCTGGCCATAGGTGCAAATGTTTCACTATGGTCCAGACCTTCCTCTTGTGCATAACCTTTGCACACAAACCTTACCTTATTTCTTACCACTTCAACAATCTTATCCATCTTGTTCGTGAAAATCCTTTTCATACCAATCACATTCTTGTGCACTAATGTCCAGGTTTTGTTTGTCTCAATCTGTTCCAATCATTCTTCCATAGATTTCACCTAATCTTCTTATTTCAATGCTTCTTTCACTAGTTTGGGCTCAAATTCAGATAACAAACACGTCCCTTCTGTTTCCTTTCTCCTAGTTCACACACTTGCATTTCTGTCTCCAATAATTTGATTAGGTGAGTGATTCAACTTTATATACTTATGCAATATCGGTTCAGTTCTAGGATTTCCTTCAACTATTTGTATATGTTCTTGTTCATTGAATTGTCTTTCCATCAGTTATTCTATATTGTCTTGATCCAAAAATTGTAAATAAACAAACCCATGATATTTTTTAGGTTCCTTCTTGTTGGATTCATCATTCTTTTCAAAAAATTCATCTATTTTGACACTAGCACTTTCCAATATCTGGGTAAAAGTACAAACCTGTGTCACACTTTTACAAAGGAAGAGGACCACGACATGCAAAGTAGTTAAAATTCAACGACATAAAAGTGGTATTTGTATTTAGAATTTGAAAATGATGTAAACTAATGAAATGTGTAAAATTGGATGTAGTTTATGCCTATAATTTTTTAAAATTTTTTTGAATAAGAATTGACATAGTTTTTTTAATTTTTGAAGTCCATTTTTTAAATGTTGAAAAATGCTAAAAATCGAGGGTTTAGTTCCCACCAACAAAATATATGTAAATAATCTTTTTTTCCTCTGATTTCAGAATATGTTTTAGATGACATGTACATCTAGTGCATAAAAAAAGAAAGATTGGTTTTCATTATATATTTTGTCTGTTATAACTATTCAAAGTCGGCGTTACCTGAAATTAACAGCTTTTGTCTCCCACCTAATTTTTCCTAGCAAATCTACACCAAATACAAAAAAAATTATATATTCTTGAAGAGGACTCTCTCCTATAGTGTTAAATATAAGTTTTAAAATTTCTCGACATGATTTGCTATTTTTCATCTTTTTTTGAACGTGCATGTTCTTCATTGTTAAAATACCTACCTGCTATTTTTTTTAACTTATAATATATTATATTTAATCAAAATACTAAAAACATTATATGACCATAATCTAGACTCAGAACTCTACAAAAGGGTATTTTTAGATTTTAAGAACAATTCAATTTTGGTGAACAAATAAGCCTTAGAAATGACATGTTTCAAGTTTTCCTTTTTTTTGCTTATTTGGCTGCCACATGGGATGCCACATAGGTAGGTTCGGCCGAAACATGGGCTGACCAAACATGGTCACGTGGATGACCACGACCCTTAAAGTTGATATAAATAAAATATTTTTTTTTTAAATTTAAAAACAAAAATTGATTATTCCGACTTAAAAAAGGTTTTTTTACTAAAATCATTTTTTTAATTGTTTTAAAAACATGTTTTTGGGTGTTAAAATTATCAAGGAGGTTTTTATTATTTGCAAGTTTTTTTTTTATAGTTTTTTGAGATTTATTTGTGTTTTTAATTAAAGCATTATTCAATATTAAATTATAAAATTATCAATATAATTTTTTAATTTTTTATCAATTGTATATGGTTTTGTGTATGTAGGTGAATCGAAGCTCTCAATTTGAACAAATTGTGCAATGGGGAATAAAAGAAATAGAGAAAATAAATATGATCGAATAAGGGATGACAAAATGAAAGGTCATACAAAATGTAATGAAGATGAACCTGTTGAAGTCCAAGAAGATCCAATTCAAGTAGGGGAACCAATTGATGGAAATATATCTTTTGACGCAGGCAATTTGATGGAGATGGATGATGATTCATTTTTCAGTCAATTTTCATCTAATGAATTGGTAACTGAAAGCACAATAAAAAAAAATGCAAAAAGATTTGGGATGAATATTTTCAAAATAAAAGGCTGATTGGAAAAACACAATTATTTGCTAGGTTATTTAGGAAAAAAGAAATGACTCCTATTTTGGAGTTGTTAGGTGTTGATAACAAGAAAAACTCAGTAGACAATGTAAATTGAACAATAGTTGAAAATTTGTAGGATGCATTGAACGGCATTAACAACTCAAGTCGAGGAGCTGATTTAAGCGTTGCACGTAGAGCATTGATGACTACTTTATCTAGTAGGAGGTTGACACAGAGAAAACAAGTACATGCAATTTCTGATTTACTGAATGTATCTAGAAGAACCGTTCAAAGATATATTAGGAAGAGAAATATGTTAGATGCAAATATTCAAAATAATTGGGTTAATATTTGTAGACTTCCTCAAAAAGACAAAATTTATGAAGATGTAAAATGACAGGTCATTTAATATTGGACCGCTCACTCTCGTGTTTCTTCTAATAGAAGGGATACTATACAGATGAAAGATGAAGAGACTGGTGTGAAAATTGCACATCCAAAACATTTTATAAATACAACACAAAGCAAATTGTTTGAAGCATTCAAATAAGAATTTTTTAGATGTGAAAATATGTCAAAGAATATTTGAGAGCTTGCGCCCTTGCTTTGTATGCATAAATAAGGTACGTGAAACTTGTTGTTGCCAAAATCATGTTGAGTTTCATCTATATTTGCAATCATATAAAAATGTTATGGTAGTACTTAATTCAGATATGCTCATCCCTGCAAGTACGACACAATTTGTGAAGTCTATATTATGTGAAAAATCAGAAGATTCAAATGAGTTCAAAGTATAATGTATAAAGAGTGCATGTAGTGATTATGGAGATTTACATAAATTTTCATTGCAAATTGAGAATATTAATGTTGCAACGCCAATTTTGTGGAAGAGATTTGAATATGAGACATACCAAACTAAGAGTGGAGATGAATCCAAAAAAATTGTATTGAAGGAGAGTGAATTTCCCTACCTTGAGTTTATGGATAGGTTTCGTACTATCATTTATCCACATATCCAGCATTGTCATGGTGCAAGATGGCAAGCTAAACAATTTCACGATTCAAAAAATTGTTTTCCACCTGGTTGTATTATTTCAGTTGTAGATTTCTTTGAAAACTATAGATTCTCCCCTCAATCAGAGCTTCAAGCTCAATATTATCATTCTGACCAAGTTGCAATATTTGTACAAGTGACCTATAGACACGCACAATTTGATTTGGATGAGGTAGAAAGTACCAATCCAAATGAACACAATATCATCAAGGAGGTTCATTTCTATATCAACGACGATAAGGTTCATGATATGAGCTATGTGGCTCATTGTTTTTCAATGTATTTTGAAGATATTGCGAATCATGGGATAATAGCTTCACAACACTGGACTTGGTTTGATGGTTTTGAAGGTAAGTGTATGCACTTCAATTCATTTTTAAATTATCATTGATTACTTGTTAAATTATTATGTGATCATAATCTTGTGCATATGTAATAACTTAATCTTGCAGGCCAATTTAAATCTGTAAAAGCCTTTAATTGGCTAGATATGCAACATGCTAGACACAATATTAAGTTTCTATGGAACTTCTTTGAAAGTGGACATGAAAAATGAGAGCACAATAGACCAGGAGCATGTGTGAAGCGTGCACTTCGCCAACATGAACTTGCAGGTGCAAATGGTGTGAACACTAGTTAAATATATATATATATCTAAATATTTTAAATAGTAGAATTTAAACTTAGATGTATTTGAACTTTAAACTGATAGTTTAGAAATTTACAGGTAACATGATAGAGAATTCAAAGAAAATTGTTGAATGGTGTAAAAATCATTTTGCTATTTGCGACACCAAATACAACAAATGTTAATTTTGGGAAGTGAAAGGTAATTTATAATTTGTAGGAAAAATCTAAATTAAAATTTAATTTCGTGTTCATCTATGTTATCATAATTGTTGATTTAAATATGTACAACTTTCATTTCATATTTGTAACAGATATAGACTGATCTAATCCTTACAATTGCCAAAGGATTGTTGGTATTAGATGTTTACATCAATTGATGAGTACTGGACAACACAAGCCTCTATTGATTCAAGTAAGAGAAAAATCATGTTTCTGTGTTGACCGCGTTGAGGACAATCCAATGAGTCAATGTCAAAATATTGCAAATGGATATGTTTCACAATGGGATATGAAGGAGTTAATCAGAATGCCTCCTTATGAAGATAAAGACATTGACATAAACATTTATGATCCTATATATTCAGTTGATTATGAGCGTGTTTCTAATTTGGTTGTTACACATGCATGCACATGTACATGATCTTTTATTTAAATTTAATTTATTGTACTTTTTATTTGAATTTAATATCTAATCTGCATTTGTATCTAGGTGATATTTTTGCTGTGGTTGCGGATCCTGACAATGTTGAAAGTGTACATTATTATCTACTAAGATGCACGAAAGAAAAATACAAATTGCCAGAAGAAATTGTAGATGGTGATGGACAGTCATATCCGATTGGTTCAATTATTATTGAAGGAACATATTATCATCAAGTAAAGATAGATAGAAATGGTGCTCAATTTATTGAATATATGTCTGGTAAAAAAGTTCTACATTACAGTCACTTGGTTATAGCAACAAAGTTGTAATTTGAGACATTGCAAAAAAGAGGATGTGGCAATCAAAAGTGGAGGTTGCCTATTGAAGAACATGAAAAACTTTTGGAGATAATAAAAGACAGAGAGGATCTAGACTATATGTATCAGGAGATTTAGGATAAAATTATTTTTGTAGCTCTTGTACTTTCATATTTGAACTCTTAATATATTGGATATATGTTATTGAACACTACAATTTGAACTTTATAGAACAATTTGAACTATTGGATATATGTTATAGAACATGACAAATTCAATAGGTTAGTTAATTGTATTTTGATGGTTCAATTCATTTATTATATTGCTTATTTATACGCATGTTGTTATTTATTTATGTGTTAATGTGTATGCTTTGATACCTCCCCTTAAGACATCCCCTTTTAGATTATTTTAAATTAGTTACATGAAAAATTGAATAGGTTAGTTAATTGTATTTTGATGGTTCAATTCGTTTATTATATTGCTTATTTATATGTATGTTGTTATATATTTATGTGTTAATGTGTATGCTTTGATACCTCCCCTTAAGACATCCCCTTTTAGATTATTTTA
>MU227494.1:3704874-3720390 GCA_018584345.1 Thuja plicata | reverse complement strand
TGTAAGGGGTTCATTTGGTTCCTTCCTGATGGAAATGAACTGGCTGTGGGACCAAGCTGGGTCCACATGTATGCGGAAGGTAGCCAGGAAGGCGTCCTCCATGTCCTGCGAACTATTGATGGAGTTGGTGGGAAGGTTAAGGTACTAGTTCAGTTCGCCCTATCTTAGGGACAGAGAGAACATCCGGGTCACAACATCTTCATGTTGGATCCGGTGTCAGTTCATGGCATCTTTGTATGCCTGCAAGTTTTCTTCTATGGTTTGTGAGCCTAGGTGCTCATATTGTGGATAAATCATTTCCAAGTGTGAGGGTAAATTTTTGGTTGCACCCAAAAAAGTTCCCATTGGGGACCCGGTGTTTCTGAAATATGCAGTCATCAGGGAAGTTGAATTTTGGCTAGGTTGACCACAGGTTCTCGGGATTGTCTGGGAGGCTTTGGTATTCTAAGGTATGCTAGATCCCCAGAAAATGGTGGCTGGTTTGACATTTGGGGTCCATTTCTTTCAAGCAAGGGGCTCAAGTTTGACAAACCTTCCAGAATTGGGGACTGATCTAAGGACTCTTTCAAATATTGCTGGGGAGAATGACCCAATCTCACTGAAGGATTGACTCCTAAAACTATGGCTTAGGAAACCCTCAGGTGGTGTAAAATCAGAATCCTACAAGGGGGATGAGTTCATGCCCTCCTTCTAGCACCAGTTTCTATTGACAGGACTTTATGACTGAGTCTGCCAACAGAGGTAAGTTGTCACCGGGTACTGGGGTACCTGCCAACTTTGCCTGTAAAGGTTATCTGGGGAAATGAGATTCCTTGGGCCTCCAAGCACGTGAGAGTCGGGTCTCGATAGTGTGGGGCTCAGTTGGGAGAAGTGACTATTTTTCGAGGGGGATAGTTGATTATATTCAACTCATCAACTCTGGGGATTCAGGTAAATGGGGTTTCTCTGAGTGTACATTCAGTTAGAAAATAAAATTAAAAAGATATCATAGAGTTAGAAGTATTTCATCTACCTATAGTTATGCTAAACATTCAAAACATCAACAATGCTCCAACACACTACACTAAATATCAAAGAAATACACAACCATCAGTTCATATTTTATCAGTAGCAAAAGAAAGGAGGTCATTAATCTACTTTAAGCATTAGAGAAAAGGACATGAAGAACACAAAGCATAAAATATCATTAACTCAGAAGACAGAGTGCCAACAACATCATTGATAGAACCCTTCCTTCTTCATTAACATATNGTTCATATTTTATCAGTAGAAAAAGAAAGGAGGTCATTAATCTACTTTAAGCATTAGAGAAAAAGACATGAAGAACACAAAGCATAAAATATCATTAACTCAGAAGACAGAGTGCCAACAACATCATTGATAGAACCCTTCCTTCTTCATTAACATATTTCCAACAAGCACTAATGTGTGGTACAATGATAACTCCTAGGGAGCATTTAACTACTAAAAGCTTAAAACTATGGAGCATTGAGCTCTACAACTAAGAAATGAGAAAACCCGGTTTTCTATTAACTATAGATTGCAAAATCATCAATTTCGCTGACCCTTGGAATGAGGTCAGACTTATTATTTATACACATCTTCTAACCTAAACCTAACCCTAACTTATTTTACACTTTATAATAAAATACATTATCTGATGGCCGGTACTACCTGCACCACATTACAAAAGACCTTGAGATAGAAAAGGCCTAACATGTCAGAAGAATAAGACAAGAAAGGTGGAGTGGAAGAATCAGCCTCAAGAAGAGAGCTGGGAGGAGAAAGAAGAAATCTAATCCCCCAGGGATCGGGGCTACATACCTCATAAATGGGAAAGTGGCACCCTATCTCCGATGCACCAGGTGTGTCTTTGAAGTGGTACCTTGGGAAGACCACCTATCAGAAACCTCTTGTCGAGCTAATGTGCCTTGTTATAGTTACCCATCTTCTGACAACCTTTATTACTGTAGTGAAAGTGACCAGTCAGCATTGGGAACCAAGACATAGGTCACGTGAAGAATTCAAAAATGTGGGTTCCAAAACTCTGGTATCTAAGAACTTGTGTTCCAAAAGAATAAATAATACAAAAATCATGGTGCAGGTTGGACTCTCTAGAATCTGGAGGATTTTATTACTTCATGATTTTTCCCAAGCTTCCAATACTTGGCTTAGGCCTTCCTTGTCTACACCCTAGATTCTGTCCCACCAGCTGCGGATAGCCTCCACTATGTCCTTAACTTCTCTGGCCCCGATTCAGAATTTGTTCACTATCTTGATGGCATCATGCGACCGAATCATGGTCTTCAACAACTGGGACAACCTGCCTTGATCAAAATCTCTATCTGGTGGATACATGGATTCCATCCTTTCATCGAACTTACTGATGAAATAGTCCTCCAGGGTACATGTTCTGGTTTTGAAGGGATCAACTTGTGATACCCCAAGCACAAATGTCTTGAATAAACCCAAGGGATATTGGGAATCTATCAACTTTTCTTTTAAGGTTTTAACTAGTTCCTTGCAAACCTCAATTTTGAGGGCAAGTCTGGAGTACTGGACCTGGAGGGAATCATATGATTCTTCTCCCAAAATTCTAGACTCTATGGCAACCTCCTCACCTAGGTTGCGGATCTCTTCCAACTTGGCTTTCTACTTCTCATATTTTTCCAAGTCTAGCTCCCATATCTGAGCAGAGTTTCTTGCGTGGCTAAGGGTGAGATCAACCCTATAAAAGTCCAGGAGGGACACCGCCAAAAATTCTCTTATAGTTGTTATTTGCTTGGCTTCCCACCCATCCACTGCTTGCGCCTTTTTATTCATTATGTGTAGTGAGTCCATGTCACCTTGTGCAAGTGGAAATCCAGGAGAGGGGGGTCCTGGAGTGGACTTTGGCTAAAGGCTNTGTTAATTCTGCTAGCAGCACGAGGAGATTGGCATTTGTTTCTCTTTCCTCTTGTAGCTTTTGGCCCTACTTTGCGTACTGGGCCTCGATCACCCTAGTAGCCTCCTTTAGCAAGTCTAATTCTCCTTGCTTGTCTCTTTTCCCCAATTCTACCTCCATTATACTGTAGTCTTCAGTCCTTGCGGCCACTGCATTTGTGTTTGCTGGGGGTGTTGCGATGACCACAATGGTGCTGCCTGCTGGGTTGGTTTGGAGAGTATGGACCAGCCATGCCTTCTTTTAGGTGCTCTTCACCTCGTCATTCCTGGCCATCATCTAGGCCAATGATAGTGGAGCACTTGTAGTCACCACTGGGACTTTCCTTTTCTTAGTTTCTACCAGCCATTGGGGTGGCTAGGGCGACCTTTCTGCCAATACCTGTTTATTGGGATCCCTTTCGGAATCTGGCGGTGCATTCCCAGAGTCTACATTATCCTCTGGCTCTTCTTCCTGCTCCTATTCTGGTTCCTTTTGTTCTTGTTCTTTTCTTGTTTCTTGCTCTCTGGGACCTTCCATATTTTCTACCATATTGGTGTTCTCTACAAAATCACTCAGGACCTTTTCCCTAGTCTGAGTTTTTGTATTTTCAAGGACTTCATCTTCCCTGGTGGTACCAGTAAATTCTTCATTTTCCTCTTCCAGGACCTCTTGGTCCATTGGCTGTGGCTATTCCTGGACCTTACTAGCCTCATCCCCTACAATATTTTACTCCATTGGGATGTCTTCCAGAGGTGGGTGAGGTCGTTGGCCAAAGTTTAACAAGGTGATAATTGTTATGACCTCACCGAAAGTGCTTCGGGGTAGTTGGTCACCCAAAGTTTCCAAAGGCACCTAGAGTGTGATGGTTGGAGGTATGATTATTCCCTAGGGTCTGGGTTTTCCTTCCATCAGTGGCTCAAGTGTAGGCTATCTTGGCAAATCTGCGGTCCCCTGGACCGGTAACCTTTCCTGTTCAGACTTGGTATTTTCCTCCCAAGACTCTTGCTCTGATATATACTTTTCCATGGGGATTTCTTCTTCTACAGGGGCCTCTTCTTTATCTTGAGCCTCAATCTCCTCTACTGTAGTATTGACGCCCTATTGTATCTCCAGAAGCTCCTCCGCCAAGAATGTATCATCAAAATCATCATGTGGTGGAGAGGAGTCTGAGATATCCTCAAGTATAGGAGAATCCAAACTTACATCTACTAGGGGCTTCTCGGGCATACCAAGGGCGGCGCTTGGTACATGGGTCACAACTATTTTATTTTTCCTAGTGAGAAAAACCTTGGTATCTAGAATACTAGAAGAATCTACCTCATCAAAAGTCTGCTTATTCATCCTTGCTGCCAACTAGGGGGGTCCTATTGGGCGAGCATATGCCATTGGAGTGATTGGGAGACCGACAACCACCTGCATGCTGATTTGTTGGATAACCAATTTTTCTGACTCCATCTAATCATGTAACATGGCCATCAAGAGTGTGGGAATATTTGGAGGTGCCTTGGGCACCAGGACTCTCTCTTTTTCTTTTCCTTTATTTTTACTTGCTTTCATTGGGCGCGATAGATGAAGAAGGTCCAGCACTGGCTAAAGAAGGAATGGTCTTCTTAACCGCTGCTTTCTTTTAGGTTCTTTTTGGGCACACCTGGGAAAAGTACCTGTGAATTTCTTTGAGGATGGGGTGGCATACCCCTTCAATCATTAAATCCTCTGAAGTGGCCTAGTCCACTAGAGATAGGTTCAATTTGTCCAGCCCTTGTCCCTTGTATTCTAGATCTTCTAGTGGCCCACCATCTTTGAAACCCTTCAAAAAAGTCTGAAGGTCTAGCACTTCCATGAGCCCTTTGCTCATTCTTGTGTATTACCAGGGCCTGAGATCAAAGCTATCCTAGCAGTCCACCCAGAAGTCTTCAATATCATCTTCATGTAGTGGGGGGGATGCCCTAGGTAGTGCAGCGATAATCTTTCCACAGGGATCATAATTTCTCCGGGCGTGGTTAAATTCAACCAGCTCCAATCTTTTTAACTTGTTATCTACCTCCTGGGCCGCAGTGAGGCTGCATGTGTAATCCCTACAAGAAAAGGGGAATGAGACATTGATGACCTTCTTCAATGTGAAGAAGGCGTGTAGATCCATCATCTACCTATAGAACTCTAAAAGAATTATCCTATCCCCGCAATATCAGGGAAGGAGGTAGGGCTTCCCATTGAAGCCTGTCACCTTGATGTAAGTGTGATGCCTAAATTGAATGAAATATTGGCCATAAAAATTGACTAGTGTCATTGTCACCTATGAGTGGTAGTACCCAGAATCTTGTGTAAGTGATAGAATATTGTGGTAAATGGAGGTGTCATTTACCTGACAGAAATTATGGAAGCTAAGCTCCCACTACAATTGGGGATAATGGTCCCAAGGTGTGACTTGTCCCAGGCCATTCTCGAGTTCCCTGACTGTTCCCAGGCCTTGGAAAGCTGACCTTTGCTATGCCAATGCCCACAACACATATGAAGTCATGTAAAATTGTGAATGCTGGGCGATGGTCCTCATTTGTGTATCTACATGATAAGATATAATTGCCGCCCAGTTGAAAGTCCTGTTATGTGTTGTTATGAAATACAAGAAGTAATACATTGATGCCAAGAATTCATGGGCGTGGGGCCATCCAAATATTTGGTACAAAAATATAATGCCCACTTGAATGGGCTCCTTGAAATCCCTGTAGAGAATTTTGAATTTCATTCTCTTATAGTCTCGCTTTGGAGACTTCAACTAGTGATTATTGAGGTGCTTCTGGGAAATGATTTTGGCTTCACCGAATTCCTTTAGTGAGATAACCCTGGTGATTATGGTGTACCCTTTGAACTAAGGGATTTCCAACCTAGAAGCAAAGGTGGGAGCATCCAATGTGATGATTGTGGTGGGATATTGTAGAGGCTGGGGATCTGGAAGAAAGACTGAGTGAGTGGCCGCATTATACAATACCACTAGCTGCAAGATTAGTTTGGGTGTTTGCACCACACATGGAAAGTTTGCAGCCTTTATAATGCCAAAGTAGCTAGGTAAGTGGCTATCTTATCTCCCTGCTCCTTCAACATGTAAGTGGTCTAGATTAGACCTTGTAATTCGGCCCAAGTCCCGGGGTCTGGATCTGTTATCTCTTGAACCTTGGAGTCAATCTTAGACCCCGCAATACCCCCATCTTTTAGATAGTTGGAGGTTAAAGGCAACTTTGCCAATATTCTTTCCATCTTTAATTTTGTGGCTTCCTGAGTAGAGGTGGTTGGTAGTTCTGGACTATCAGGAGGTGTGAAATCATAAAAAATTTTCAATTATTTTATCAGCAACTTGCAAGACCTGAAAACTGTCAGAACATATATAAACATGAATTATAACTCTGGGAGATTCCTCACTAGCCCACACCTGCCAAACAAATGTTAGCACATACATCAAAAGTTCTGGAGTATTTTAAATGAACATGACTTAGCATTTTGGAGTGTGCTGGCATAGTGACAAGGAAAAGCAGAAGACAAGATCCCGATGGGAGTCTAGAGTCTGGACAAACTGGCCATTGCTGATGTGACTGGTAATAAGTTGTACTCTGGTCAACATGCATTGGCACATGGTAAAATGGTAGGCAATGTAAAGATAGTTGTGGCATTGATTAGGAAAAGTGGGCCGACACAGGGAAAAATTGAATGCCAGAGTGGACACATTTTAAATGCCATACGTTGGAAATTAATCCTGCCATCAATGCAATGAGACAGAGGAGAGAGAAAACTGGCATGGTTCAAACCAGCGAGGTGCCAAATTTGAACCATGACGACTCTGTCTCGACAAGTTCTATCTCGTCGGGTAGAGCTACATGACAAAGCGTGAAGAACTCACAAGATGTGAGGGATATACACAACATATCTACATAATATACATGAGTGTCAAGGGCCATAGTATAACCACATGCAAAATACAAAAATATACATTAATATACACCAATATAGAACAATATACAACAATATACAACACGCAGAGCAACCACACTAATGAAAAAAATAGAATGTACAGAAATATACATTATCCTACAACTACATAGAGGGTGGAAAACCCTCTGGTAGAGCCGACCCACCAACGGGTGGAAGACCAAACAACAAAAAATGAAAAACCAGAAATAAACAAAAACCAAAAACTGAAATAAAAATAGATAGAGCGAGGGCAAGAACCAGAAGAACCAACCTGTGAATCTGAAGAACAGTGAAGGGAAGAGGCACTAGGACCACTCTGCAACAACTTTGACCTCCAATGCTCATGAACAACTACTGAATATTGACTCATCGTTAACCACTAAGCTCAGAGAAATTCACACTCAATTCGCCAAAGAATCACTCTGAAAACTCTAAGTGTTTTTAATCGCAGTAACTATAAAAATGACATGTAAATATTATTTATACCCAAGGTAAAAAGAAAGTTACCTTCTCTCTGCAAACTTTGGAACAATGACCTTCCAGACTCCCGGCCTGAGGATTCCAAACAACCATCTCTTCTTACGAGTAGAAGACATTATGGCAGAGAATCCTGGAGTCTAGAATCCAGCTTCTGGAAGGGAAACAACCCACTCTGAGACTGGGTCCTGGAGACACGAAAGACAAAAGTGAGACAAAACAAACCCTTCAGGAAGAAAAACCTAGAGAAGAAAACAAAAGAAAAAAAAGGCAAGAGCCAAATGCAAAAAAAAAAGGGGGACCCAACATTTTGCACACAAAATGTAGGGATGGGTATGCAGGGCATAACAAAGTTCACTAATCTATATTGTGACTAGTTTTGTTGTATCTCATTTTACTTTTCCTACTGAAGGAAAGTATTCTTGAAAGTAGAAAAATATACACATGATAAGTGAGCCAAAATTACATGTGTTAGTCTTTGCAAACTTTATTGTGTTCATGTTCTCATCAAGTTGCTTTAGTAGGATCTCACATAGATCCATTTGAATGCCCTTGGTCACTATCTTGTATGCTATTCTTACTAATGTTGATGATATGTTGTTTAGCCTGCTTGCTTGAAAGATCTTGTAACCAGTTACACATGCACCAAACCTCAGTTCCTCGTTGGTGATGGTTTTCACTTTGAGACCTCTGTTATCCCATTCATCTTTTGTGGGCTTTTCAACTTCTAGCTTGGAAGGATGCTTATGTGCCTTAGGATTTTCAGTTATTGGATAACCAATGAGAGAATGAAGGACATCCTTAGTGATTTGCATCAGTTGATCTAGCCACAACTTCTAGTCATGCATTCTGCTAAGTACCAACCTAATTCAGTCGGTTTTGAAGTCCCTCAAGAAATATAGGGAATTTTTTATCCCCTTTACTTGAAGATGCTTATGTTCATCTTTTAAGTTTCCTTCTGCATCACAAAGCTTCTTGTAAGCTTCATCCATCTCCAGATCACCTACTTCAGCAATCTTATAGTGAATATAGGACCTTATGTCCTCTATTAACAAAACCCTAGGTGGAATTTTGAAAATGCACCGGTTTCATCGGGTTGCAATGCAATCTCCAGGAATATCTTGTATTTGGGCTCCACATAGGTGTTTTTCTTAATTAACTTAACCACATTCTTCTTATAATTCTTGATCTTAGTGGTTCTTGAAGTGGTTGCCTTTGTTTTTCAAACTTTAGGGCTTTCTTGAAAATAACGACAAAGTTCTTTCGGTGCCCTTGGTACTTACTTCGATCCATGAACTAGTGAATGATTTTTTTGGGGTGCGCTTGATTGAGTCAAGGTCACTCTATTGAATGCTCTTCAATGGCTCTATTTTTGCTCTACTTTTTATTTTCAAATCACAAGTTCAAAATGAAGTGCTCCCGACGAGTATTTATAGACTTTTCCCCTAAGTCTATCATAAATTCTCAACGACTCATCAGGTCATGAAGATGGAGTTCATTGGGAATAATTTCAAAATCATCGTCAGGGTTGTCAGGATGCTTGGGATGGCTGTTTAAGATTTTTTCTTTTATCGACGGATATCGGTGTTATTTCATGACAACTTAATAACTTTGCTTCCATACCGATGGGTGTTGGGTTACATTAGCAGCTTAGCCATTTTATGTGTTGACCGACGATTCCTGATAAGTTTAGATAGCTCATTATTTATATTCACTGATGATTTTTGGTATGTGTTTACCAACGGGGTTGATTTCTTAGAATTTTAATAAGTAACATAATATGCATCTTTATTCATGCATATTTTAACTATCTATCAATTGTATAATGCAACTGATGCAAAATATGACTTGATGTAGTGCAGTTCCATACTTACTTGTTTAGCTTAAGTGGGGGTGGTGATGTCACCAGATCCATTGGATGGGGTGTCACCATTTGCATTGCTTGGTCTAGCTTCATCATTTATTGAAGCTTTTCTCCACCTTTTGTCTCTAGCCCTCCGGATATCTTCAATGGTGTTTCCATTGGGATATGTGCTTGTCTTTGTCATTCGGTCTTTGCAGTTTTTCTTGAGATGACCAACTTTGTGACAATTTAAGCATGTCATTCCGGGCTTTTACCAGACTCTAAACCTTTTGGTCCATGCCCTCATGCATTTTGTAGCAATGTGACCATATCTACCACATATTGTATAGTTTGTCCAAGTACTGTAGACCCATACATATTGATTAGCAATTCTCTTTGGTTGATAGGGAGTTTCTTGACCTTTAGGTTTCCATGCTTGCCTTTTCTTTTTCTAGCATTCAAGAATTGTGTGCCCATTCATCTTGAATGTAGGATAGTATTTTTCCATGTAGGTTTCCTTCTTTGGTTGATCCCTCTTAGACTTACATTCATATGCTTTATGTCCTTTCTGGTTACATTTATAACATAATCCTATGAATGAAGATGTAGATTTAGGAATACCTTTCATTTTTCTACGACATACATTTGATGTGTGGGCTTGATTTCCATAGTGTTTACATGTCAGCTTTCTTGGTCTTGGATTTTCATAGACATTCTTTGGATTGGCTTGATTTGATGATTCTCCATTTTTGGTAAAGCCTAGACCGTTGTTGTTGTTGACTCTTTGTTGTCCTTCAAGAAAATCATTCATTCTTTTATTGCTCTCTTCATCTTTTCTGATAACTTCATTATGATATTTCTAAATTCTGACCTCATGCTTTAGTTTTTCATTTTATTCTCTTAGTTCACTAATATCCTGTACTCTTTCAATGAGTTCCATATTCATTCTGTTTTCTTCTTGACTCATAAGAATAATCTGATTTGTAATCGCATGGTGATGCTCAACATGTATTTGAATTTCTAACTCCTTTTCTTGTAGCTTCTCCATAATCTTTCTCCTATCATCAATAGCTAGTGTTCTTTTAGTTTTAGCTTGTCTAGCAGAACTCATCACATCAATCATTCTTACCATCTGGGTCTCTTGACCAATTTTTAGCATCTTTATTTTCTCTGTCAGATGTTGATTGTTCTCCTTTATAATTGTGATGTTCTCTCCTGATGTATCTAATGCATTACTTGTATTTGATCCAGAAGATTCAAAGAAATCTGGAATCTCTTCTTCTTGATAATATTTTTCATTGCTCCAAGTTTCCATACCCTTTCTCTCATCCAACAGCTCTCAGATCTTGATTCTTACTTCTTTATACTGTTCATAGAACATATGTATTTCAAGATTTTTATTCTCAATATTCTTATCAAGTTTGTACTTCTCCATTGTATGATCTTTTCTCTTAAGCCTTTAATCTTTCCAAGAAGAGACTTAGATCTGATACCAATTGTTGGGATTAATGGGAAGTAGTACTGAGAGGGGAGGGGTGACTCAATACCTCTAAAATTTTTAACACTTTTCACCTTTGATAATTTAGCAATCATTCTTGAATGTATTATCGACCATTTCTGATGTTCTTCTTATGCATGTAGTATTAATTCATAATCTTTAATTTATTGCAACATTCATAGAAACATTTATGAAAATAATAAACACATAACACAAGATATGATATCACAGAAAACTCTTGTTAGGAAGTAAAAACTGCGGTGGGGATGACACCCACAAAACTTCACTATCTGCAGAATGGAAGGGAGACAATAAATGCTTACAATTGATCACTTCTGATGATCTACCATTTTGGGAGTATTAAAGTGGAGACCAGTTAAGATCTACTATGTTAAGAGCTTTAGCAACACTGATTTAAGTGTGCACTCGGTTAAGAGATTTGCAATAGGACTATTAGGTCCACCTTTCTTGAAAGGATTTCTTAAGTGTACTACACTTGTTAGAATGAGTACAAAATGTTGAATTAACTGTATGCAATCTATAATTGTTGATCACAGATCCATTAAAGTTCTCATAATAAGAATATCGCCTATAGTGATTGATGAATACCTTTTCTCTGCTCGTCAGTAGCCCGTGTTCTTGTTCTTGAAAACTGATTTGATCCTTTTATATCCTTCTAAATGAATTCTCTCATCTGATCCTTAGACGCTCTTAGTGGATACAATCATCATCAAACATGTGCACAATAGATTGAGCATCTATTTATACAAGTATTTGACCTATTCTAGAATCACGCATTACAATGTTAACTCTTGAACCAACATTTACAACTTGACCTTGATCTTTAGTTTTCATGTTTTAAAATAGTTAAACTAATTAAAATAATAATAATTACATTACTTCTTCTGCACATAATGGATTTAAAACAAATCAAGAAGCTAAATATACAACTTCAGTGTTTTATTTGACGTTGAAAGTTAGATCCACTTTTTGGGGGATGTAACCGTCTGTCGGTTCTTGGTCGTCGAGTTGAATTGAAAGTCTGTCGGTGTTCCTTTGTTGAATTGATCATTAGGTTCCCTTCATTTTTCAGATTCCTCTCTTTTCTATTTTTTTAGGTTGCATTGTTGTTACTTGTTGGGTTCCTTTATCCTTTTTGTCATCAGGTAACACTGAATAGTGTTTGTCGGGATACTTTGAACTTGACAGTATCGGGTAACCTTGGCGTCGGGTAGTGTTGTGCCCTATCTGTCGATGTTGTGTAAACCGATGGTGTAGATCATGTTTTTCATTGTATATACTAATGAAAAAATAGAATGCCATCATTTCTATTCGCAAAACATATCTGTACTATTTTGTAGAATTTTCTTATTCCTATAACTCTGGTGCTTTAAAATTNGTGTTGTGCCCTATCTGTCGATGTTGTGTAAACCGATGGTGTAGATCATGTTTTTCATTGTATATACTAATGAAAAAATATAATGCCATCATTTCTATTCGCAAAACATATCTGTACTATTTTGTAGAATTTTCTTATTCCTATAACTCTGGTGCTTTAAAATTCTATAAAAATCTACTCATTAAAATTTTCCTTGTATACGAGTGAGGGGTTTTCTTTAATTCTTGAGTGGCTATAGGTTTATCTTCTAAAACCTCTGCTAGGGCATGCCCCTGAACATGCCTGAATTTCTACAACATTTCAAAGAAACCTCAAAAGGAAAGAAAACTATAAATCAAGAAACTCCTATAATGTATTAAATTTGTGACAAAACTATTAAAGGTTTCCTCATGCAGTTGTTCCTTCTAAGATTCCTGATAAATGATGGCTCTATTCATTCTCTATATATTTTAATGCTTGGATATGCATGAGACTTGGCATAGTGAATTAATCTGCATGCCTGAATACTTTCAACAATTGTACCATTTATTTATTTATTATTGTAGTTGAATTTGATCTTGGCATATGTTATTTGTAACATGATCACATCTATATGGCTTTGATGTCATGACTTAATCTCTTTGTATGGATGTGATAGAAGATAATCCTTGACATTGATCATTTGATGACAACTGCTCTAATTTTATTGCATCTAGAGAATTGTAAATGTATTCCTATAGTATATTGCTCCAATTTTATTTTATAGGAACTCTTTGTTGTAGGTGAATTCTTCATTGATATGTTGATGTCGTGGTTGAGGATAACTCATATGAACGACTATGCTGGTCTTAATAAATAATTGTATCTGATCTATTGCTTTCATTTTTCTTAATGCTTAGTACCATACACTCTCTTATGATTTCTCTCGAAGGTCCACCATCTTTATACATGGATTTTCATGTTACTCTTTGTATGATAACAAATGTGCTCTTTTTCCATATTCCAAGTGATAACTTTGCTAATGACATCTTTAGTAGAACTGATTATGTTACTCTTATGTTTAATGCATGCTGTTTATTTTCTAATTTATGAAAATATATTACCCTTTATGGAATGTAGATTGCATCTGTGTAATGATCACTGTTGTAGCAACACTTACTACACTAGTACAAAAAATATGTGACTAAAAAAACTACTAAAAGTTATATATAAATGACTAAACTTAGTCACGTGACTATTAGAAGTTAATTTGTAGTTATTTATAAAGTGACTAAATTTACTACTAATCAACTTAGTCATGGATTTAGTTGTGAATTTAGTCACAGATTTAGGCGCGGATGTAGTCATGCATTTACACACGTATTTAGTCACTAGATTTGGTCACTGATTTATTCATTGATTCAATAGTATTAAATGTAGTCATGCAATGAATAATTTATTGAATGCCATAAACTATATAATGCAAATAATATAATATTAAACTTGAACTAAAATATAAAAGAAAATAAAAATATTACATATATAAACAAGCTACAACATGCTATAATTTAAAGATTGATGCAACATTGTGATAAATAAACATAATGATTTGCAATAAAAAAACTTAATGCAAATATATATGTAGATGTAAAATATTAGGGTATATATCTAACTTAATAAAAAATGTAAAAGTTGTCTTAAGAGTTTCTAACTCTTTCAAATACACCATGATCAATATGTGACTTAAAAAACTACTAAAAATTATATATAAATGACTAAACTTAGTCACGTGACTATTAGAAGTTAATTTGTAGTCATTTATAAAGTGAATAAATTTACTACTAATCGAATTAGTCATGGATTTAGTTGTGAATTTAGTCACAGATTTAGGCGCTTATGTAGTCATGCATTTACACACGTATTTAGTCACAGATTTGGTCGCTGATTTAGTCATTGATTCAGTAGTATTAAATGTAGTCATGCAATGAATAATTTATTGAATGCTATAAACTATATAATGCAAATAACATAATATTAAACTTGAACTAAAATATAAAAGCAAATAAAAATATTACATATATGAAAAAGCTACAACATGCTATAATTTAAAGATTGATGCAACATTGTGATAAATAAACGTAATGATCTACAATAAAAAAATTAATGCAAATATATATGTAAATGTAAAATATTAGAGTATATATGTAACTTAATAAAAAATGTAAAAGTTGTCTTAAGAGTTTCTAACTCTTTCAAATACACCATGATAACTAAAATCCTTAAACAACACATTAAAAATACTGCACAAAGAAACAATGAGTCAAGATGTCTAACAGTTTATAGTACATCATGATAAACATGTTTAACTATTCCATTTATTTTCAAATAACCTAGTGGCCACCGTGTGAAGGTTCCCTCTTTCTCTTTTAGGCGAATGGCTCCATCTATTTTGTCTTCATAAACAAGAGGAACGTAACTTGTGACATTTAAAATGTTTACGTTTGCATCTCCCATTCCTTTCAAATTGACTCTATGAGTAATAGATAGGAATTGAATCCTCCCAATTCCCACAAAACCACCATCATATGGATCCAAAACCCCAACTTTATCCCCTTCTTTGATCTTATTATCAACACATTTCTACAAAAAGGAAAAAAAAAACATATTATATTACATAATTAATTATGAAAGCCATAAATATAAACACTTATTGTTGGGTTTAATGGGAAGTAGTACTAAGAGGGGAGGGGTGAATCAGTACCTCTAAAACTTTTTCTTATCCTTTAATCAATTAACCTTGGTAATCAATTGCATATCCATTCAATCTAATCTACACTATCTTTGTGTGAGTTATGTCAATTCATAACATTAATAAACATGTGAGTCATTCATGGAAATACTCATGAGCATAATTGACACATAACACAAGATATGATATCGCAGAAAACTCCTGTTAGGAAGTAAAAACTGCAGTGGGGATGGTACCCACAAAAATTCACTATCTGCAGAATGCAAGGGGCCAGTTAAGGCTTACAATTTAATTACTTCTAATGATCTACCCTGTTAGGAGTATCGGTGGAGACCTGTTAAAGTCTACTATGTTAAGAGCTTTTAGCAACACTGTTAAGTGTGCACTCGGTTAAATGATTTGATATTGGACTGTTAAATCTACCTTTCTTGAAAGGAATTTTTATACTTTGCTCCACTTGTTAGAATGATATCAAATTACAAATTGACTTGGTAAATGAAATCTCCTATTGCTGATACATATCCTATGTAGTTCACATAAAAGTAATATCACTCTAGCTGTGATTCAATAATACCTCTGATTATTGGTTTCCTCTATTCTTGGTTCTGCTAACCAAATTCTTCTTTTTCTGTTCTGATTCTTGAAACTCTCAATTCAATCCATAGATGTGTTCATTCTGTTCTTCTCTCTCTTACACACACATTCCAAA
>MU227494.1:3613263-3656045 GCA_018584345.1 Thuja plicata | reverse complement strand
AGGGTCCTTTGAGTAGGAGGCTTCCTTTCTAATCTCTTCCTTCTTCCTGCAGTCCATTTGACCCACTACTCTATTCTCTTATAAATCCCACTCATTAGGGTTTCCAAGTCAATAGTGGCATGTCCTAGCATGGGCTTAGAGCTTATAGGAAGTGGCTTTATTTTCTCCAAATATATATTATCATACATATGTTGGCCATCGTCTTCCAGTCCCTCAACAACAATGTTAAATTTGAATGTTTTGACTTGTTCAATAGTTAATCTGGTGTAGGACCTCTCCCTACTCTCCAAGTCATCTCTGCAATTAGCCCAGTAGTCTTCAATATCATCAACATGATGAATTGCACGACTCATTTGTAGGAAATATCAGGCATAATCTAAAGAGTCATACTGCGGCCTCAGAACATCATATGTCTCCAATGAAAACCTTTTTGAGAATGTCTTCAGGACATTCTTTGCTTTGGACTAGGACACACAACTATAGGCTCTAATAGTCATCAAGAAATCATAGCCCTTCTTCTTAGCGTCGGTGCAGATCAGATTCACTTGAAGTTCCTACCTCATCACCTCCACTAGCACGATCATATCATCAGGGTATCTGGGCAGCTTCAAAGGGAAGTCATCAAATCTTGCAAGAGGAAGATATGAGAAAGCCACAAATTCAATGCAAAAGCACCCAAATTGGCTGATAAAAGCCATGGCTTCAGGAGAAAATCTCCTTTCTGGACAACCTTGTAGCTCCCTGTATAGTCTCATTGTAAATGCATTATTAACTCAGAGATATTCAGCATACCTATTGTGTAATTGAAGACATGGGAAAAATTCATAACTTTTAACATCATCAGGGAACTCTTCTAATCTAGGAAGCCCTGGCCAAATTTGGATTGTGGTTTATATATATATATATATATATATATATATATATATATATGTATATGTACAAGGACCGAAGACATGTAGAACTCATTTTGCAGTTTATCTCTATTTTAGGGCATTTAAGAGATTTTCGCTTACCATGAGGGCCCAATCAATAAAGTGGTGCTGAGAACAAATCACCTGAACCAAGAAGAAATGGTGCTCAATGAAATTCAGTGCGTCACTCTCACCTCAGATCCTATGGAGCAACACCAAGATGTCTACAGTCTCTGGTTTTAGATTCGTGTCGTATAATGTTTTCAGAAACTTGCCTTTGGCATTCCTCGACTCTTAAAACCATGCCTTCATTATTTATTTCTTCCATACTTCCTTCTTTGCTACATATTCATTGACTGCCTAACTATATGTCATTTCTGACTACTCAGCCTACTCTGGAATGCGCAGGGAATTCTGGATAGAATCTTGATCAATGGATAGGAGCACTATGTCGTTGGGTAGGAGGATTTTCTTGGTATCTGGATTATATCAGGCAATGCACTCTTGAACAAACTTAGGAGCTTGAACGGAAATAGGAAAACTGACAAATTCTACCAACCCACTCTCCTTTAACTTCTCAGTAATGGGTGCATTTGGTCTGCCTTCAATCTATTCTGGAAGTTATGCATATTGAAGAACTTCAAAGAAGTATCTGTAATCTTATGCCAATCAGATGTGATGCCATTCATCCCATTGAATCTCATAAATCTCATAGCCATACTTCAACTGATTCTAACTTGGGATAACTTCTCAAGAACATAAGAGCAGGGAATGACTATTGCTAATAATTTCAAATTCAGAAAATTTCAACAAAGGGATGGTAGCTCCTATTTGGAAAACCTTGCTGGGTTTATAACTTTTGAATTCTTACCATTTAATGGTCGACTTCCTGCACCACATGAATGAAAAGACTAAGACATTAATGAAAAAGTCTGTTATAGAGTAAAACAAATTTATTTGAATTAATTACTTTTACTCCAACGGGCCGTTAAGAAGCATCTTTTCACTTCAGTAACTATAATGGTAACTTTCTGGAGGTAGCAGAAAATTACTTTTCCGCTTCCCTTTCTACGGAGAAATGCCTCAGTAGTGCTCTCTACTCAAAAATCTTCCGAGGGAGAAATTTAGCTCATTGAGGTGCTAAAATGGAATGTCTTGATTTCATCCTCTTTCTTTATGCTCCAGATCGCTCATGGGGTTGATGCTTCTTTAAAGTCCTTTCATAAAATGATTTGGCAGAAAACGCACTCCACAGGTAGAAACCCGCCTGCTGGAGTAGCAGAGAAGCCATATTATGCTTTTCCACCGATAAGCTTACATCCTGAATTATTCCTCATTCAATCATTCCTTTTGCTTGGGATAGGTTTAATCTGAATACCTAAATCTTTCTTATTCCCAAATCTCTCTTTTCCAGTTTCCCCTGATCTCTGATACTCTAAGTTCTGTCTGTTACGAAAAACACACTTTGCAGGTGATTTTCTGTAGAGGAGAAACTCAGAAACAATTTTTTGCCATGCTGCCAAAGGGAATGATTTAAGGAAAAAAATTCAAGTGCATATAAAATCAATGTTAGAATCCTTTGAAACATGACCTTTATCGGATTTGGGAACTTAACCTACCCAAAGAAACACAAACTTAGAGGCTAATTCCTCCCAGCTCATAGAAGAGAAGGAAATTTAGAAAAATCTGATAAAGGCCTCTTATCCTAAGAGGATAGCTAGACTTAGACTCAGGACTCATACGAAGCTTTCACGATCAATACTATACATAAAACATCCACTTTGTCTCAAAGATATGCTGACCAAAAGTGGGGCAACATACACTAAGATAACAATACTTGTTTAAGTGAGAATCTTATTTTATTAAGTGATCATATTATTTTTTAAGTGGCACACATATAATAGATAGCTATGCTATTTTACTTGAGACAAAAAGTTATTTATTAAATTTATTTATGTTTTTTAATATGACATTTATAGGTTCTCATGTGTTCAAGTATTGGTCCATTTTTGTCAACATTTGATTTTTTATTTATTTACATGTGGATTATTTAATTATAATATATAGTTAAAATGTGTGGTAAGACTAAATAATATATTCACAAGTGGGTGATCAACTATTTGACCCTAATGAACTATTGGTCTCTCTCCCATAGTCGGTTTCTTTTTCTCTGTTACCTTTTGTGACTTATGTCATGGGTCGTCTAATTGTCGAGAGGGGTTTTTCTTTGAAATCCTAGTGGTTTATCACTTTAATTTGGGACCTTTTTATTTTCTAATCAAGTCGCTCATCTTTCCTAAGTTGACCAATTCATTCTATGACTTAAGCAGGATCATTTTACCTTTCCAATTCAGGAGCTACGTGTCAAGTTCTTTTGCTCCCACAATGATGTCACCTGATGTCTTAGTTTGATCATGGGATGGCGATGTCCTGCCATTTGTCCTTTTTCTGTTGGTCATTGTTATTGTTTAAAACCTTATATTATAATCTTGCATCCAACTTGGTTAAGGTTCAAATTACTATAGCCCTGATCTTTTTACACATGGTGAAAATGAACGAAGATTTTTTAATATGTCAGGAAAGTTGCTCGACAATTGCTTCATCTCAGTGTTGCCTAGTGATTAAATCTCTAAAGAGATAGATGGATCTCATTATCCCATGGTCCAAGATGCTTGATATTTATTATTCATAGGATTACAAGATGTTTCCACGCATCTTGGCCAATGAACAATTGTGAAGTGGGACTAAGGAGGTTTACAAGTGGCGAATAATGATTGGTTGTATTCTTTACTTTGTCATTGTTAATTTGTATTAAGGATAAAAGATGTGCAACTAAAGTGTTGATCTTTTAGCACAGGCTCATAATCAACGATGATGTTTTAACTAAGAAATAAAGATGATTGACATTTTATTGGACTTTTTTTTTCAGCGGAGGTTAACTTCCTATGATTATCGATGACTCTCGTAATCTAAGATGCTTGATCTTTATTCTTCATGGGATTACAAGATGTTGCCACACCTCCTGGCCAATGGGAAATTGTAAAGTGGGACAAAGGAGGTTTACAGGTGGTGAATGATTATTGGTTGTGTGTTCTTTACTTTTCCACTGTTAATTTGTAGTAAGGATAAAAGGCGTGCAACTAAAACATTGATCTTTTAGCACATGCTCATTATCAATGGTGATATTTTAACTGAGAAATAAAGATGATCAAATTTGAATTGGCCTTTATTTTTAAATGGTGATTAACTTCCTATGATGATCGATGACTCTTGTGATCCCTCCATCCAAGATGCTTGATCTTTATTCTTCACAAGATTACGAGATGTTTCCATGCATCCTAGCCAATAGGAAATTGTGAAGTGGGATTGAGGAGGTTTACAGGTGGCAAATGATGATTGGTTTTGTGGTCTTTACTTTGTTTCTATTAATTTGTATTAAGGATAAAAACCATGCAACTAAAGTGTTGATCTTTTAGCACATGCTCACATGATCATAATCAACAATGATGCTTTAACTGAGAAATAAAGATGATCAAAGTTTAATTTGCCTTTGTTTTTTAGCAGCGATTAAATTCCTATGATGATTGACAACTATGGTGATAAAAAATACAATATGCTCAATATTTATTCTTCATGAGATAGTGAGAAGTGGACACGTGTCTCTAGTCAACAAAAACAATGGAAAGTTGGACTTGGATTGTTGTTTTAGAATGTGTTGCGATGTGGCATTTTCTTGTTGGTTGTTTGTTGGGCCCATTTGGTGATTTAGTGGAAAATTAAGATTAGTCTTCCTGTTGGAAAGTGATTTTTTTGGTGAGATATGAGACACTTAATGGTTGTCATTTATGGAAACACATCTGACAGTATGATTCAGTTAAGTACAATTTTGGAGATACAATTTTGAAATCGACTAAGTATAGAAACAAAAGTACAGAGTATAACAACATTGTTTTGGACAGTGAAGATCGTGTATGATGTTTGATGACTAGAGATCTTAGAGGAAGATACTATGGGGTATGTATGAACTAAAATTAAGATCAATTTTGTTTTGGTGATGATTACAGAGAGTTAGAGTGATTTGAAGACATGCAAAGACAGTAGAACAATGTAACAAAGCAATTGAACAATTGCGACGATTGAGGGAGCATGATATGGAATCCAAACGTGCTAATTTGGATTGGTATTGTGAATTACCTATACTTTGGTAATACAAGAGTGCTGACATTATATATACTTTTGTATAAGTATTTATTCTATTTTGTATTATAATTGAGAACTGACCAAATGATGTAATACATATATATATGAAGAAGACTTTGTAAAGTGAAGATGTAATGTATGTATGGATGATCTATAGAGATGACTGATGACAGATGCAAGGTCAGAGATTGGAAGATTTTTTTGAGAGCTATAACTAGAACTATCTAAGCATTGGAGATTCTTGTTTTGTTCATTATTGAGAACACTTTTTAATAGAAGTATTGGTTGTAGAGCTGTAAGCTTAGTGTACCCCAAACATGGTGTTGTATACCTTTAACAGGGTTGATATTCCTTTAATAGGGAAATGTACTATGTAATATTCAGCTCCTAACAGGGCTAGGTCTCCTAACAGGGACATTATAATTTAGTGCATGCTTGTGGGTACCATCCCCACCGGGGTTTTCCCTTGGCTAGGGTTTCCTCAACAAAAAATAATAGTGTAATGAGTTCTGTCTTATATGCTTATGTACTTTTCATTTCAAAAATCATATGGTTTATTTGGAATTGGTTTAAGTTTAATTTAAAGTTCTATAATATTGATTCACCCCCCTCTCAGTATTACTTAATCCTAACAATTGGTATCAGAGTTGTTTGCCATTGAAAAGAAAGTTTAACAACTTGAGGGAGATCAAAATGGATTGTGTAAGTTTGCAAGAGAACTTTGAAGCAACACTTGAGGACCTTGATAAAGAAAAGCAGAGAATGGTGACTTGAGATTCAATTTAAGAAGAGTTGAGGGATTCATTAAGACACTGAAAGATCAGCTTGAACTTTCCAGAAATTAGAGACAAAATCTTATGGTTCAGATAAAAGAGGATTCAGACAATGATAATTCAGATAAGATAAAGTAGCTTGAACAAGAGAATGATACCTTGAAGCTTGATCATGAAACAATGGCTAAAGAGATTCAACAAGAAAAGGATGCTAAAAAAAAGATTGAAGAAGCTTTGAAGGATGCTAATATTCTGATGGGACAAATGAAGACTGAAATTGACCATTACAAGAACAAGTATCTAGTATTGGAGAAATATAATCAGATCATTAAAGGTGAACTTGTTGAGACAAAGAAAAATATTGAGAGACTTCACATGAGCAGTGAATTGATTGATGAACAAAGGGATAGACATAAAACTAAAGGAGCTATGACTGGTGCTAGCTTCAATGAAGTTGAATGTTCTAAGAATCAAGAAGAGAAACCTGATGTGAATACTGATGGAGAAAAATCTATTCTTGAAGAACCTAAAGAACATATCAGACCTTTCAGAGGTAGATGTTTTGGTTGTAACAAGTTTTGACACATGAAGAGAGATTACAGAGGTAATACCCATTTCAAACCTTTTTCTAGTTATTGTTTTAATTTTCATGCATATGGGCATAAGAAAGAAGAATGCAAGAAACCTGATCAATCCAGATATAGACAAGACAACATCAGAGGATAACCAATAATTAAACCCACATGTTACAAATGTAATAACCTTGGGCACATTGCAAGGTATTATAAGTTGCAAGTAAATCAAAACATACCTCCTCCTATTTGCTACAAATGCAACAATCTAGGGCATATAGCAAAGTTTTGTAGGTACAATGAAGCAGACAATAGAAAAGTACCACATCCTATGAATACAAAGAGGAATGACAATGATACTGGTAAGAGTCTTGCAGGATAAAAAAGTGAATTTGATAATTGTTTCAAGAAAGAAGAAGATAACAACAATGTAAAGGTATGGAAATTCAAAGAGTCAAATGAGATAGTGGTTCAGGGAGAGACAATAGATGCTACTGAATCTTCACCTGATGCTAACATTACTATATCGACCTAAATAGCTAATCATGGCCTTAGGGGGAGAATTGGATGAATATACCTAATTATATCCACCCCCTGATTCTGAGGAGTAAGCTCAAGCAAGCTTGGATATGATATAAACAGACATTATGGAACCCCTATCTGGGAGTGCAACATCAGAAAATGCATATTTTGTGATCGTGAGATTTGTGATTGACTGGACAATGTACGAAGTTAAGTTTAATGGGTAATATGAATTTCTCACTTAGCGATGAATAAAAGACATCTGATATTCTTATTTCTTCACCATTTGAAGATTCAAAATTCCTAAAGAGCTAATTGAGAGATACAAGGATACAATTTGTTTCTTGGTTGAAACTAATTGTGTATGTTTTGAGGCAGTTGTACCAAGAAAGAAATGGTATTACTCTATGGGTTATGAAGTTAGTTCAGAAGTTTTAATTATGAAAATTAAACATGTCTTGGCATCTGAAGTTGATACATCTAAGGAGAGATGGGGCACATATGAAGAGAAATTAGCTAAAGTCAGAGAAGAACATACTGGAGGCTTAATAAATAGAAGAGTGGAGAATATAATTGATGACTATGCAGCTAAGGTAGGTATAACTAAAGGGGAGATGAGAGAAGTAAGGAAGAAGATAGCTGAAAGATCTTTTGGGTTGGAAAGTACTACTAGTGCAGCCCTTCCACCTCCATAAATTGAGAAGGTTGTTAGTCATATTTATACTGTAATTGATGTGACTACACCCTCTCCACCACAAAAGAAATCATAGGGAGAGATAGAAAAGATTGTTCCTTAGAGAAACACTAGGTCCACTAAACTGGACTCATCTCCTAAGAAGAAAAGGACTGAAGTAGAAGAAAAGAAAGTTGAAAAAGAGACCACAAGTGACCTACAGGTATGTAAGCCTGATATAAGATGCTAGAGAAAAGAGTTATGGAGAAAGGAAATATTTTACTATGACATGTATGAGGAATCTGAAAATCTAGTGATTGAGGACATAGTGATAAATCATTTACTTATTTTCAAGAAGAAACTATTAGAGATAGAGGGCAGTATACCTGAGAAATTATATAGTAAAATGGAGATTAGAAAACAACTTGCACATATTGAAGATGAGGCAATTAGAAATCAAGCTATTGAGGATATGTTGCCAGTAGTTTCTGTACAGGAGAGAGAAATAATATTTAATGAACTCAAACCTTTGTTGAGGACTAAAGAAAGATTAGTGAAAATTATGGGCAAAAAATATGAGGAAGTCATAGAGGAGACTCAAAAGGAATTAGATCAGATACTTATGAGTAATATTCCTGAGAATACTCCACCTCCTAAATCTACTATGCCTACACCTATAGGAATTGGAGAGAGCTCTAAGATAGTTGAAGAAAATTTTGAGAAGAGCGAAGCAAGTACTGACATGCAACCATATTTCTATGTTTTTGGTGTACCTGTGACCCTTGACACTTCACATAATGAGAAAGATACATTTGAAGGAAATATTGACAATACAATAGTAGATGAAGTAGAATAGAAAGAGGAAGAACATAAAGAGGTAGAGAAGAAAGAAGAATCAGAACAAAAAAATGAGACAGACACAACAAATGAAGAAGAAAGAGTTGATGTAAAACCTAAAATTAACACATATACTATTCTATTGTTGACAAGGAAAAGTCTATAAGCACATATGTTGATAGTATGGATGAGGATGAACTGATGAGACTATCCTTCATCGCATTCACAAAGACAAAAGATAGATTTGAGCATAAAGGAGATAAAAATACTAAGGTAATTACTAGAGAAATTGATACTTTGAGTAAACTGCTCCTAGTCCTTATTGCTTTTCAAAGTAAAGATGAGGCAAAGAATCTAAAAATGGCACTAGATGATTTGATGGTCACTATGAGTCCTTAGTAATGATCGCTGAAGAAGTTGAAGGAAGTATGCCAGTCTACTTCATGGGACTTGGGAATTCTGAGATTAGCTACATCAAAAGCCAAAAGTTGTGTCACACATGGAAGGATGTTATACAACTATTGTATGAACCCTATCAGACACATACATAATATAGAAGATATTATTACAAAGGATAGAGTTACTCTTAAAAACATGATGGATAGTTGTGAGACCTCCTCAAAATCTGTAATGGAGATGGACAGAGAAGTAATAAAGATTTTGGATAAATTGAATGTATTGGATATAGAGAAAGGGAGAGTAATGACAAGATTTGGTTTGCTGAAGATTCTAATCACTCCTAAGATATCAATTCTTGAAGTACATCTATCTGATATGGAGAAGACTAAAGATTCACTAACAAAATCTATGTCTACAGAGTTAAAAGCAGTAGAGACTTCATCCTATGCATTGAATGGACTAATACATGTTAGTCAATTATTGGTAGAGTCATGGAATACATAAATAAAGATCTTAGAAGATTCCTTTCAATATATTCTAAAGCTAGTGAGCAAGCACTAATTTCTACATTTTTGTAAATTTTGGATACACCTTTTCCATTTTTGTTAAAAGGGGAGAAGAGAGAAGAAAAATGAGAAAATAGAAGAGAAGAGAAAAAGAGAACAATTTTGTACTAGGACACTTAGTCATTTTTTGATAAGTGTTGCCATCAATGCAAAAGGGAGAGATTGTTGGCAAGTGATGTTTTTGGTGAGATATGAGACACTTAATGGTTTTCATATATGGCAACACATATGACAGTATGATCAAGTTAAGTATAGTTTTGGAGATACCGTTCTGAAATAGACTAATTATAGAAACATAAGTACAAAGTATAACAACATTGTTTTGGAAAAAGGAGATCGTGTGTGATGTTTGATGATTAGTGAGCTTAGAGGAAGATACAATGGGGTATGTATGACCTACAATTAAGATCATTTGTTTTCGTGATGATTACAAAGAGTTAGAGTGATTTGAAGACATGAAAAGACACCAAAATAGTGTAACAGAGCAGTTGAACAGTTGCGATGATTGAGGGAGCATGAGATGGAATCCAAGTGTGCTATGTTGGATTGGTATTGTGAATTACCTATAATTTTGTGATACAAGAGCGTCAACATTATAGTTATATTTTTTTAAGTATTTATTCTATTTTGTATTGTAATTGAGAGCCGACCAAATGATGACAAATTTTGTTGAGAGCTATAACTGGAACTATCCAAGCATTGGAGATTCTTTTTTTTTTTCATTACTAAGAACACTTTATAACAGAAGTATTGGTTGTAGAGTTTTAAGTTTAGTGTATCCCTAATAGGGTGTTGTATACCTTTAACAGGGTTGATATTCCTTTAACAAGGAAATGTACTATGTAATATTAAGCTCCTAATAGAGATAGTTATCCTAAAAAGAACATTATACTTTAGTGCATGCTTGTGGGTACCATCCCCATTGGGGTTTTCCCTTGGCTAGGGTTTCCTCGACAACAAATAATGGTTTAATGAGTTGTGTGTTATTTTATTATGTACTTTTCATTTCAGCAATCAGATGGTTTATTTGGAATTGGTTTAAGTTTAATTTAAAGTATTGTAATACTAATTCACCCCCCTCTCAGTATTAATTAATCCTAACACTTCCCTCAATTTTTTGATGGTGTTGATTTGATAAGGATCGATGACTGATATTCAAACTACAGAAATTTAATGTTTTTGGTTCATTTGCTTGCCCGCTCATATGAATTTATGTCAGAAAAATGGATACAATTAGTATTAAAAGGTATGAATGATTTGTTTTGCGATTCATTATAGATTTTATGAAGTTATAAAAGTTCTTTGAGGATGCTGAGGTGATTGAAGGAGATTTTAGTGTGCCTAATTTAGTGCAGAATCAAGTGAAAAAGTTGTAAGTGGGGTTTTTCTCCCAGTACTTGTTCTTGTGATTCCTGAATGTTTTCTATTGGGAAATTGTGTTCCCATGGTTGAAAAAGTGTTTTAGTAGGGTGAATTCAAAAAATTGGGGTAGGGTGTGTTTCTAAATCAAAGTCCTTAGGTCAGGAGCGCTAGTTTGTAAAATTTGAATTGTTTCTAAAAAGCCCTAGAATTCACCATGCCTCCGTCAAGGGGAAATTCAAGCCAGAGATATTACATGAAGAGGCACCCTTTTGATTATTTTACAGATCAGTTGAAGCTCTCGACCAATAATAAGTATGATGGGAAAAAATTGATTAAGGGTTGGAAGATTGATGAGGGTTTGGATGACAAATATGGTTCTATTTCAGATTCCTCTATACCACCCAAGGGTTTAGATTTATTCAGACAATGGTATGGGCAGGAAAATATTGAAAAACCAGAGTCAAATGCATGGAAGTATGACTTGGGGAAATTGGTGGTGCCAAATGTTTTCCTGGATATAGATTTAATGTTGTCCATTGTGGATAGATATGATCCAGTCCCCAGGAGTGTGAGAAATAACAATGGAGAACAATTTTTAAGATTTATTGGAGAGGAAATTAAAGAGGTATTTCATACCTACGAGCCTGCAACTTTCCTAGAGGGGATTAAGCTTGATAATTTTGCAACCAGATATACCAAGACTAGATAGATGATCAAGGAAAAGTTATTTCCTACACATTTGGCTAAGGGTGGATCAAAAAAGTATCATCTTACTAAGGAACCTTTCCCCTTGAGGCCTTTTCCAATCATGCAAAGGATACTTATTTTTCTCTATGTCAATTACTGTGTAGAGAAACATGGTCTGTTATGCCAATTGAATACATGTATATGGTTATTTAGATTCAACACCCTGGCTTCACCACAATTTATGACTTTGCCCCATTTTTTGCAGACAAAATTCATGAGGTGCTGGTGGATTTGGAGAAAGGAGGTACCAAACATTTCTACTGGTATTCCTTCCTAATTCATATGTTTCTTTCTAAGAATGTAGATTACTTTGCCAAGTTCATGCCCTTGGAGAGGAAATTGGATGGTGAACCAATGCCAATACAAACTTGGTCTTCTATTCTATCAAGGGATTGGGAAGGGTCAAGTTACGTGTTGTTTGATAACAATTTTTCTTCCTGACTGAGGACGAGGTTAGTGGTGAATTCATGAAGGATTCTTGAATAGTTGTTGGATTTTCTAAGGCCTAAGGACAAAGTTCCAGAGTTGGGGGTTGATCATAATTGGGGAGATGTAATCCCATATAAAGTCAGCACTATGATCAGAGTGTATGATTATGAGGGGAAACCTTTTGTTTTTCTTTTCCATGTAACACTAATATTGGGTTTCTTGAGGCTATCAGGAAAATTGGATGGATACATGGGGAGTTAACAGGAAGGGGAAAAGGTAGTTTGTTCCTTGATTTCATATTATTTCATCATTTTTCCATGTGTAAAGGAGGATGGGTGCATCTTCTTCAAGTGTTAAAGCCATATAATATGGGGGTTACTATGCCTAGGCACAGTGACCCAAAATTTTTTTATAATCTTTTCAGAAAAAGAATCAGGGTGAAGGAGATGACACATGAGTTCAATTATCCAGAGGATTGTATAAAAAATATTTATGATGAGAGGATACATGAAGAAAAAAATAAGAAGTGGATTTCCTTCAAGAAAGAATGCGATGAGATTAAGAAGTTGGATCCATCATATGATCCATTATCATCCATGTCCCATTTCTACGTCAAAATTAATACTAATTTTAATTTCTTTGAAGATGTGTACACTACACTAAGGCAAAAACATAATAGGTTGAATGAAGTTGTTACAACAAATTTTGAAATCTAGCCTCCAATACCTCCATTAAATGAATAGGAAATAAAGAGGGCAAGGGGAGAACATGTCAATGATACTGACTCTGAGGAGGAAAAGAGGAGGAAGGGAAAGAAAATTGTGATTAGTATCAAGCTAGTTGCACTTCCTCTTAGGCCATTGAAGGGTATATGTATTTTAGACCTTGAAGATCCACCAAGGAGAGATCCCTCTCCACCATCACCTAAGACTCCCCTATTAATGGTGAAAGTATGGAAGAAAAGGTTGTTGAATTGAAGGTTGGAAAAGGAAAAGAAAAAGGAAAAGGGGATGAATCTGACCCCCTTGTTGCTTCATCAGATGAAGGTGAATCCAATGAAAATGATGAAGAGGACATTATTATCATTCTTGAACATGACTTGCAGTTTGGGATCCCTCCACTTACTCTTGCCCCATTGCTAGATTTTACATTCCTTGAGGTGTAGGGGAAAGTACATAGAAGCTTGAGAATGGAGGCATGTTCTAAATTTTTGAGCAATGCAAGTTTTATTGAATCTCCACCCTTCTAACAACACATGTGAAAAAAAAACATTCAATAATATCAAAGGATATTGGAAGGGAGAAAAACACAAAATCATGACTTGTTAGAGAAAGACATCATAAATGAGGTGCAATTGGAAATGCATAAAGAGTTTGAAGAAATCACACCTAACGAAGGGAGAAGGATTATTCATGAGGCAAGTGTATTGATTTTTCTAGAATGAGACATTGTAGATGTAGTAGCATTCAATGTTGTAAGGAAGAGCATGCACACCCATGGTACCAAAGTGGAGCAAGTTGAGATGACCATGAAAGGGGCCTATTATAGAAACGATTATGCAACTTTGGCAATTTGGTCATTGGATCCTGCAGCAAAGAGGGTGGATATTGCAGACATCAACCTAGGATTGAGGGGAAGTATAATATTGCAGAGAGTGGGAGATGTAGAAGGGGTGAATGCCACCATGGAATCAAAAAGGTGGGCACATGATGTGGCTCACAAGTAGAAGAAGAGGATTGAAGAATTAGTATTGTAGAATTAACATCTTTTTAGGGAGTATGATAAGTCCTCCAAAATATGTGTGGAGATTGAAGCCCAAGTTGCATTATTGCAACACAAAATCAAAGAATTGGAGGTTGTGTTTCCTGCAAGGTTTTCAACACCATTCTCTTCTATTGCAATAATACAACCATAAAACTAACAATTGGACCAATTTTTGTTGACAAGGCTACTTCTCCCCACCTTATGTATCTGAGGCTGCAGAGGAAGTTGAATGTTAGGTGGAGTCCACTAAGGCTCAGTTGCACCAAAGGATCAGAGACCTTAAGGAATACTCAATCAAAGATCAGGAATATTTTAAGGGTAAGAAAAGAGGTCTTGTGTAGTTGGTATTGTACCACCTGAATGAGAAGGTGGAAGAAATGTTAGTAAGTATCCATTCTTGTTATTCTTTATTATTTGAGGCACTTATTAATTTTGATAAGGATAAGGAAGTGGCAAGGCCACTATATAGCAGGTGGATCTAGAGGACAAATAAGATGAGGCTGATTGTTTTAGGCTCTAAGCATCACAAGGAGAGATCTCTAAGGATCCAACCTACTTTTCAATTTGTTAAGACTTTGGAAGATTTCCAAGTGCTTCTAGGGCATATTGAGGGGAGGATGAGAGAAATAATGAGGAACTTCAATTATATGAAGGAGACCCTTGTACCCTCCATCATTATTCATAGTGGAAAGGTTAAAACACTGTAGGCCTAGAAAGATGAAGCAAAATAAAGTTTAGCAGCTGTGGTGGAAGAGATGTGTGATGAATTGGATAGGGGCACACTTGAAGACAACATTGACAAAGTCATCACCATGGGGTTATTCTTTATAATTTTTAAAAAGAGGTAAATGAATGTGTTGTCACCTGTATACCCCATACAGAAGAAAGCGTGATGAAGTAATGCATTTTGATTGGCCTTTTGAGGAAGAGTATGATGGATGGGTGTGGATGTATGTTGAGGATTAAGGTACATTTTTAGGATAAAAGTTTTGCCAGCGTTGCATTATTTTGAGAGGTACATGCATCACCTCCATCCATTAGTAGGCAGCTCCCACAATCAAATCTACATCAAAAGGAGCGCGCTCAAGGACCAAGTCAAGTGTTTCCTAGTTAGTAGTTGTTATATTTTATCTTTTGTGCAATTTAATTTGTAGTAGGAGTTTAGGTTGTCCAATTGTATCCTAACACATGTCTCCTCTGGCCCATAGCTTGTGGTTTCCCTTGTTCATATAAAAGGGTAATCGAGGCTATGAGAAATTATCGATAGAAATTGCACAAAATTTCTGGTCTATTTTCTCTCCTTGTGTCAATATTATGTGTTTTGATTTAATTTGATCAAAGATATGATTATTTTAGTGCGTTGTTGTGATGTATGTAGTTGAATTCAGGCTTTAATTCAAAGAATTCATTAAAATTCTTGAATATTTCATTGCATATTCATAAGATTGTATATTAGGATTTTGATAAGCAGTATAGATCAAGATTTCAGTTAGATGCCTTGTAATGCAATGGTATTTTAGATCACTGAGTTATTTATCACTAATCTTGTTGCAGGTTGAAAATGTATGTCAAATTATAATATTCCCAATGTATGTGAATAGTTAAGGGGAAGCCTAATGTCCCTAATGTCTGGATTACCATAGCTACAAGATTTGAAATGGAAAGGGAAAATATTGCTACTAAGGCTGTAAAATCAAAGACTAAATTCTAGAAAATTAGAATCTATAAACTTTCTTAGAAGATTATCCTGCTAACCCAGATAACATAAAAATCTAAATATCAACAATACTATGTGTATGAGCGTAAATTCTTAATGTGTTTTGTATATATATAAATTTAGAGAGACGACATCAAAATGATGCTTTCAATAATGAAAAGATACACTAGTATATATGAAGAAGACTTAGATCATCAATAGAACCTCTTACCTAATCTAAATTGATGGAACTATACTCACTTCATGTAGAAACTATAGGCTAAACCAAGGCAATCAACTGGGAAACTTTCTCAGTGAGACTATGTAAGAAACTCATTATATGTTGGAACCCTTCACTTGAGTTGACATGATTTAAGAGGCTCTTACTGGGCGTTCAACAAATGGATGTGAAATCTCTGTCGGTGAAAAAAATTTCCACTTGATATTGCTCTTGGATTTAGTAGGATCTAGTGTTCTCATATAATACACAACATCTTCAAAAATTACTTCTCTATTACCATTCTCCACCTAAATACAATGTCAAGGTAAAAAAATAGTCAGTTCATATAAAATTGAAATATATAACACAATATAAAATTATCCAAAAATTCATACACTTACTCCAATTTTGTCCACTTTGGTCTATAACCTGCCTCTACCAAATGTATATTCAGCCCTTATACTATCTCTTACTCTCTTTCCTCTGTTACTCTTAGTGAAATATTCTTCAGAACACATACTTTATTTCAATGGTCCCCACTTTTTGGGAGATAGAGTGGAGTCTGACTTCTCTTTTCCCTCTATGATTATTTTTCTACAATGGTATATAAAATTGTTCATTATAAGTCTCATCTTGTTTTTGTAATGCTTTTTAGAGATTTTTCCTCAAAAAGTGTCAAAGGCATTTTCCATTTTTTGTATAACATATTCCACATTTCATGGATCTTTCTCTGCAAAATTTGATTTGAAAAATATCCAAATGGGCCCTACATCTTATGCCTAACTCAATGGCCCACCTTGCAACATTATGCCCATAGGTTCACCATCTCTTGATACCTCAACCAAGAATGACTTCTTCCTTTCTAATATTCTTTCTTTTTCTTTCTTTTCTATAGATCTATATAAACTTTTACTCAATCTTTGTCTTTTAACAATAGTAGGAAGATCTTCTGTTGAACCACTAGAAATATTTGTGGCTGATCCACCAATTCCATCAAGTGGACTCTCTTTGTGACTTTCATCAGGGTGCACATCAGAATGTGCTATATCAGATTGCACATCAGTATGTGCTATATCAATCTACACATCATCATGTGCTATATCATTTTGTACATCAACATTTGCTATATTAGTTTGCACATAAACACTTGCTATATCAGTTTGCACACCAACATCTGCTATATCAACAAAGTGTTGGCTTCTACAAGCTAGCAACATTGTATCTTTGCATTCATTTTTTGTTTTCTCTGTGTTTTCTTTGCACTCTTTTTCTCTGCGTTTTCAATTAAAATCTACATCAAGAAATAGTTCCAACAAACCTTGATTCACTTGAGATATACTCACTAAAATTCCAAAATCTAAAAGGTAGACCTATGTATATCTAAGCATATTGGAATTTGCAATAAGATTTATAGAAACATAATTTATTAATACATTATACAATATTAATTATAAACAATATTATTACAAACTCCTTTAAATTTGTGGTGTTTGGTTTGGCACTAAGTGAGGCACTTCATTTTTTTCTTTGATACTATTAAACATGCTTTCAATCGCTTAAGACTTATATAGCTTAGAGATTTACAACTTGCCTATTTGTCAAACCAAGATGCAATAAATACTCATTATTCTTTGTCACTTGATATTCATGAAGGCCCTCATAATATGTCATTGGAATTTTAGGAATCTAATCATTGCCATCTAATTTGCGCCTTACACTCTTTTTCCTCATTTTCTGATGTCAAAAAATATTATAATGTATAAATTAGAAACATGATATAAAGATAATTAACCATCACACAAATTGCATAAATATAACTTTATGAGGCATCATTCTTAATGAAATTAAATTTGTTGATAGAAGATGACCGTCATGATAGAAATGAAGAAAGTGTCATGAAAATTAGAAAATCAGTTATAGAACAATATTTCATGAATAACAAATTTAGCAAACAGTTATAGAAAATCTTCTTACTTATATGCAAATAGAAACCAATTAAATGCCACCAAAATAGTGGAAGATTCCAAAATATTTTCAAATACCACCGAAACAATAAATAAACATAATTTTTTCAGTTCATTATTTTTAACTTCCACAAAAGTTTAAGATGAAAATCAACATGAAATATTTTGAACCATAACATGGGCAGCATCTAATTCTTTATATAATGCATTTTGACCATTTAATAGAGTCATGTCCAACATTAGTGCTGTGTATCTATTTAGAAAACATTTAAATTTTGAAGGTTTGTGTCCTCAAAACATTAAACGGACATAAAACAACATAAAATGTTTAAATAAAAAGGTCATAAAGTGGGGCTTGTCAATAATCATCAACATTTCTAGCAAGATCAAAATCCTGATCACTCATGTTTACAAATGCTTTATTTTATTCCTCATCCTCATTTGTGACATTCAATACATTCTCTCTCCCAATTTCTTCATTGGTAATCAAAATCTCTTCTTCAAACAGTCTCTCATTGTCTTCATCCACTTCTTTAATTTTTTCTTGTAAATTAACATATTGCCCATCAAGCAATACATTGATGGATTCCATGAATTTTCATTTCGAACAAGACTCTATTTGAATAGCATATGAAAAACCTGGGATTCTTAGGTCATCAATTAGAAATTATTGGTTAATTTGAAGAGGGGAAACATGTGGCTCATCCGTCTCTGATAAAAATTGTCATGTATTTGCATGTACAAATCCATACTCATCAAATTTTATTGCGGATGGTCGAATCCACTTACATTTAAATAATATAGGACTATTTCACCAAAATCCACTTGAATAATTTCTTGGATGAATCCAACATAAAATTTATTCTTAGTATCATGAAAAAATTAAGCACTAACAAAACAATCACAATTTGTCTTTCTTTTGTCTTTTTCTTCCACTCGTAAAGGACTACCATAGGCCCACATTCCACCAAAATGTGTAGCCCATATATGTGGATATTGTGAGAGCTCACTTTCCTCTATTTTCACATCTTGACCTTCTTCTTTTGCATCATTGATTGTTTTAGAAACCCATTCTTCAAATTTTGTAAAAGAATAACCTCTAATCAAACTATGACATTTGCGCTTTTGAGGTCAATGTTGCTTCCAAATTTGACTCTCTTATTCATATTTCATTCATAGAATAATGACATACAAATAGTAAGATAAATAATATAAATATGTAAATGCAATTGAGTAAATAAATTATTGTTAAATTTTTTCTACCTACGCCACTTATCAAATGAAGACTTGTTTTGAAGAACAAAGACATGTATAGCACTTTTTTCTTGATATGATAGCTTGAAGCAACATCCATTGAATTCTAATACTTCACCTGCAACTCTCTCATCTTTGTCACCATACCATACACGTTGATTGACATTTTTAAAATTTTCATATATTCTATGCAAAATCCCATGGCCTCTTGCATTGAATATCCCTTAGAAATGATGCCTTCTATTTTTTCCCTAGTACAACTAATTTTTTTCAAAACTTNTAGCACTTTTTTCTTGATATGATAGCTTGAAGCAACATCCATTGAATTCTAATACTTCACCTACAACTCTCTCATCTTTGTCACCATACCATACACGTTGATTGACATTTTTAAAATTTTCATATATTCTATGCAAAATCCCATGGCCTCTTGCATTGAATATCCCTTAGACATGATGCCTTCTATTTTTTCCCTAGTACAACTAATTTTTTTCAAAACTTTCATATATCATTCTATAGGATACATCCATCTCATTCTTACTAGGCCACAATTCTCTAGTTCATATTCTAGATGTATTAAAAGATGCATAGAAATGTTAAAGATTGCTGGTGGAAATTCTCACTCCAATAGACAAAGGACTCCAACAACCTCCTCCCTCAAACTATAAAAGTTAAAAGGATCTAATACATGTAAACACATTCTCTTTAATATTAGGCCCAACCTTATAATTGCCAACCCTGATATATTTACTACAATAGGTAAAATATTCTCAATTATGACATGATAGTCATGATTTTGAGGCCTCTTAAGCTATTGATGTTAGTTTTGAGTTTTGATGGTACTACTTACATATCTAGTGGGAAAGCGAGTCTGAGACATCAACTGTAAGAATTCTGCACATTGTTCCCTTGTCCACACATAAGAAGCATTAGGATTTCTATATTTTTCATTGTCATATCTTTCAACCCAAATATTTCAACGAATATTTATTTCTTGAAAATCTTCACGTGATGAAATAGTATCAAGACCACCAAAATGAGTTTCTATAATACAATAAACTATATTTTTATTAGTATGCATAAAGTCAACAGTATGCCTAATGGCTATATCCTTGAAGTATGGCAACTTGTACATTATGCATAGTCATTTTACACCACTTTCATTATGTGGATCATACCTACTACTAATAATCCCATCATTTTAAATAAATGACATTATTTTTTGTCTATTCTCAATAATGTAATCACCTGTTATTAATAATGACACTTCATGATTCTCTTGTTGACCATTGAAACATGTTTTTTTTTTCATGGTATGAATGATCCATTTTAAGGTAAACACAATGTCTACAATAAATACACTTGTGAAAACTTGTTGAGTGCCTCACAAAATCCTTAAAGTTGCAAGCACGACATCCATGGTATCCATGAACAGAGAGACTAGACAATGTGCCATATGTAGGAAGGTCATGAATTGAAAACAATAAGGAAGATCTTAAAGTGAATTTGATTGACTGACCATCCGTTAAAAATTAAATTGCTTTAATTCCTTTCCACAATTCCACTATCTCATCATATAATGGCTCTAGATAAGCATCTATTATTTCTAAAGTCACACTTTTCTTTCCTAGTATAATTAATGATAACATTAAGAAAAATGGTTTAGTTGCTAACCATGGAGGCAAGTTATAATTTATTAGAAACACTGGCCAAGTTGACCATTTAGTACTTTGATCTGAGAATGGGTTCACCCCATCTAGGGATAAACCCAACTTTATATTATGAGGATCTTGAAAAAAATATGGCCATCTGTTATCAAATTTCATCCATGTCTTCTAATATGGAACATGCTGTTGTTTTCCATCAGTGATCTTATTTTGAGCATGCCATTGCATAATTTCGACAATGTCTCCACACCTATACATTCTGAGTAATCATGGGGATATTGGAAAGTGGAAAAGAACCTTTTTAGGAATAATAGTTGATTTCAACCCTTGTCTATACCTCGCTTCATGATATTTTGGACATTCACTCTCATTTGTAATATTTTTGTGAAATAATATACAATAATTCACACATGTGTGGATGTTTTCATATGCCAATTCAAGCTTTTTGATCTGATTTTTACATTGACTTCATTTATTTGGCAATGTGGAGTCAGCTGGTAGCAATGAAATTAATAATGCCAATAACTTATCTGCATTCTCATTTGTCCTACCATGCACCACTTTCAAGTTAAGAAGGATTGTTTTCAAATGACTTAACTTGCAATTATCATACATAAGGTTTAAAGCATCCTCCATTGACTTGGCCCAGTCATCATTTAGACCAACATCCAACATTCTATCAACTTCAAACCCTTCGTCAAACATTTTTTACATGGATATTGATATTTTCCAATGTCTCCCTCATCAGCTACTCTCTCATCATATGCATGATATTGGTTTGTATTCAACCTTTGACAGTGATCCATCTCTAATGTTATGAATTCTAGTATTAATTTAGTTTCTGATTTAAAGAAAAAACACATAAATATGAAAATAGAGATGCCAAATCATTGTTGAAAGTAGTCACTTTTAGTAGAGACCACAACATAAGTAAGAGGATATAATGAGTTTTCCTAAGATCTATCTTACATTTATTTAACATTTACCTAATCAAAATGAAATATGTGTGTTTCACGATCTACATTACCTCTGAATTTTCTACAGAGGGTCTCACTGACTTTAAATTCTTTACAAAAAAATATGAATTCCTTTCTCATCTTTCAAAAGTCTCCAAGTCCTATCCAAACAAGCTTGATCACCCATGCAAGTTCTGAAATACCTGTCCATGAGAGTAACAAATGTTAATAACTATGATGAGGGTAACAAAATTAAAAAGTAAAATTTAGTAGAATTAACTGGCATAAGGAAAACACTACTATTGAGGGTTTGATGGGGAAGGCAAAAATGTAATCACCTTATTCTGGCATAGATGAGGATGAGATTAAGAGTCTTTGAATAGGTATAGAAAACAATTGTCACCGTGTCTTGTAATACAATTAAGCTCTTATCTAGCAATTTTCATTTCTATTTATGCATTGAAATTCTCAAACAACTTTGTCTCTATGGATAGCTGAATATATTGCATACATTTATTTCAGATTATAGTAGTGTTAATATATGCCACAGGGAGATGGAGGGTGGAAAACCCCATGGGCAAAGAACAAGGATTCGAGATGAGCAAAGAAAATTACAGAGTATAAGAGAAGTGGGATCAAACAAGAACTATAGTAAGACACCAAGCCTTGCAAGGGTCTCTTGTATTATTCCTACCAGTCACATTTAAAAAAAAAATCAAATCCCTCTTACCAATCTCATTCTCTACGATCATGTTATCATAGCATACAAGAAATGACATTCCTTCTCAATCACTTCAGTCAAACAATTGACAACATTGTTTTTGATTTTACATTGCTTATGCATTTATGCCAGAGAAAATGTTAGTAAAGATTATTGAATCCAACTCTTCGCTTGTGGGTTGCATTTGGCATGAAGTTTCTAAAGCATTTCAAAAAAATAATTTGTACACGCCCTGTATTGAAGATACCATATTAGTACAAGAGGGAACGGTGTTGACAATTTGGTCATTTTAGAGAATTTATCTTTTGTAAAAAATATATGGAGAAGAATGCACATCAGTTTTAACTATGGAATATTTACATTATATTGTCAACTCAAAGCTACCCAAAATATTACTTCAAATCTATACTTGATGTCCTCTGCAATTTTGAAATATTCTTTGTGTATAATGTTGTAATGTGTTCCAATTTTCTCACTAATTTGATGTACTCACATGTCGATGATAACTGAAAAAATGTGTTGACAGGAGTTTGGAATGGAGGTTTTAGTAGAACACGTGGATTCTTACAAGAATCATAAGGAATATGTTACTCATCTGTTCAACATTAATCAGTTCCTATTAAAATAATTTCTTTTGTTATAATTTGTTATGAAGGGGCATGCTGGACATATTCAGTTGTGGTCCACATTTATATAAGTGGCCACATTTTGTTGTTAGCCCCCTGATTGATACTCATTAGAATAGACATTTTTGGAATATGTAAACTCTTGAGTATTGTCAAATTTTGTAAACTCTTATCTCAATATTAATTATCAAGTCCCCTACTTTTGAAGGTTTTTACATAAGTGAATTCTCTAATTGATTCCTTTATGATTTATATTTCTAATAAGCATAAAACTGCCTTGAGTATTTTTTGTGCAATATATTTTTTGAGTCTTTTTGAACAAGAATATGTTGAAATATATGTTGGAAAGATTGTTGGAAAGCTACAATGGAAACAATTGTTGTTTTGTCATTGATGTCAAACCTTAATTGGTGAGACTATTGCTATATGTTTGAGTACCATATCTATTTATTGATGAAGGATATTTAACGAGAATACCAAGTGAAATGGTTGAGTTATGGGAAATCACAAGGGTACTTGATCAGTTGGCACATTGGCAAAGTAATGTGTTGTTTATCTTTTGATGACAGTTTACTATGAACAGTTTATGCCGAGCAAGTTTGTGTCAAAAAAGAACTAGTGTATGCTGAGCATAATTTCTAGTGCCGACTGAGTGCCAATAAATTTCTGAGGAAACCAGTGATGACCGAGCGGAAGAACACAGTGTTGGCCGAGCAACAGTATTTTGGTAATTGTTGAGATTTGAGATCTCTGGCAGACATAGTTGATTTTATTGGGATATGTAAAGTTAATTAAGGATAAGCACAATTGATCCTCACTATTTAAATGCATGAGTAACCATAATTAATGCATGGATCAAAGATTCAAATAGTGATTGCTTTGGAGAAGTAAATTAATGTAAAGATGGAAAGATCCGTTGGATCTAACCTAACCTTAAGATATATGATCTTGATTAAGTGGAAGAGATTTATTTTACCTAGATGAAGAGGTATAAGATAACCTCAAGGGGTTATTAATGAAGGTATGATGAGTATGCAAGAAGATTGCATAGTTAATTGACTGATTGGCACATGATCTAAGTAGAGAAGGCTGAGCAGAGAAGCAGAGAGTTGCATGAGTGATTGCTTGACGGATTTCCAAGCAGATCTGAAGATTGAAATGAGAATGGAGGCCACCCAGTGAATTAGAATTAGAGATGAATTAGATCTGGATTTGCAAAGTAAGATGTATGTATCAGATCACACCGACTGATTACTTTCTAACCATTGTATCAGTCAAAATCCTTTAACCAGGTTGACCTAACAGTCATTGTATAAATCCTTTAAGCAAGGTGGCATTCAGGTGGAATGTTCTAAGTCCTCTAACAAGGCCACTCCTGACAGGGTGATTAAATCCTTTAACCAGGTCACATTTAGCAATGTGTTTTGTAACCTTTAACATGGTTGGCTCCTAACACAACTGACTTCAGAAGAGTGAAAACTTGATAGCATGTTATTGGTGGTTTTTCCCAAATTGGGTTTCCATGTTAAATACTCGTGTTAACTTGTGTGAATGTTTATGTTGTGTTTTACTGTTAAGTTTCTGCAAGCTGATTATATTTGAACAGTAAACTACATATTTATGTTGTTAACTTATTCTATCACCGTCGAGAAGATCTAAGTTGTTCAAATTGGTATAAATTTTAAATGGGCACATCTAGACCTGAGGATAACTGAGTTACCCCCCTCTCAGTTATTTTGAATTCACTCTAACAATATATTGATTGGGTCATCATGATCCCAGGAGAATGAATGATTTTGCAGGATGCTTTACATCACAGAGGAATATTGTACTGAAGTAGATGCCTATTATGTCCAAAAGTTGGAAAGATGAAGAAAGAGATCATGAAATTATTTACATGAACATGCTGGTAGAATTTGTTAGTAATAACTGAGAGGGGGGGGGGGGGTGAATTAGTGGCCTCAAAATTTATCCTTCAACTATTTACCACCAATCAAATAAACCTCAGATTATTAAGTCCCTACAAGATGCATGCCATAAAATACTTATAATGATTAACTGTCTATTGATTTTCCTTGTCTTTCTTTATTCTCCTTGATTAACGATAAGCAGTAAAACTATTTACCGAAACTCAGTAAATAAGCTGAGTATACCAATCCATCCAGAAATGCATATGTGAAATGTAAAATAGTAAAGTAATAAACCATACACACATAACACATGGATTTTAATGTGGAAACCCTGTTTAAGGGAAAAACCACTGGGATCGGTACCCCAAATTTTCACTCTTCTGAAGTGAGCCCTGTTAGGAGCCAACCCTGTTAAAGGTTACAAACACACTGTTAAGTGTGACCTTTTTAGAGGATTTTATACATAGAGGTTGTCACTTAGTATCGAGCATCTATTCCTACCATCCTTGAATCATCCTCCTTCTTAGACCATCAATAGGTATCAGGAAAGTCCAATGCTACTTTCATGAATCAACCTTTTTGGCACTCCTTGGGATGTACCTCAATAGATAGAAGACTGTTAAGTCCTGCTTGGTTAAGAGACTTGATGCTTCAATGGTTAAACTAAAACATTATGAATTTTTCATGATGCAACTTTGAATTGAATATTTTCAGATCTATTTAAGTACATTACCTCTCTGATCAATATATCAATTCAATTCTTTGTGCTCCACACTTTTTTCTCTGTGATGCTATGCTTCACTATTTGTCAGTGTCTACAGAATTCTTTAGCTCTCCTTTAGCTTGACTGATCAGGACTGTATGAAGTTATTCTTCATCAGTTTCTCTTCAACATCCTCTTTCTATTCACTCCCCTTCCATGCATACGGAAATGAATTAAGCTTGTCTCTTATATAGATATGATATTCATTGATTCTTGATTCTTGATTCTTGATTTTTGGTGTGAAAAACAATCCAGCTAATCTGATTTAAATCATAACTCCTAATTTATCTTGTAGTTATCTTTTTTCCAACTATAAAAATCTTCTTTAAATCAATCACTTAACTTTGGTTGAATAAAAAAAAGAAAACAACCAGTTATGTCTATCTTTAGCTCTTGCTAGCTAGATATTTTGTCATTTTCTGAACTCTCTATTCTGTCGGTCAACTCTGCAGTTAGTCATTGGTGACAACTGAAAATTTCATCAGTGTGAATCTAGTTAGCTTTAGGATCTCTGTCTGTTAGGCATCATTGGACTTTACTCATTGGGAAACTCTATTTTCAGCTCATCGGGCATCCTGTGGTTTTTCTTCGTCGGGCAACACTGTCTTCTGCTCGTTGGGTATCACTGTGACTTTTCTCTTTTTCTTTTACCGATGGTGTGCACTCCGTTGGTGTTATTTGTCACTTGGTGAATACTTGACATTTATGCATTGCTAAAAGCATAACCTTTGTTCCATTAATTATCTGAAGTCTTTGGCATTATATACATGACCGTACAAATGATATAAAGTTGACATCAATGACAATACAAACCATTAACTGATTTAATGTCTTGCATTATCTTCAACTTAACATTATCAAACATTCAATCAGTTACATGTCATCAGAATTACCATATAGTAGGTACATGGGATGAGGAACATATGCATCTAGTGCTAAGAGTGCTGGAAAGAATTACAAAGCAAGCTACTTTGGGTTTTGTTAAATGCACACTGGCTAAGTATCGGGTGTTTGACGAGAATAGAAAGAGTTGCTTTACTGATTGAGATTTAAAAGATAAAAATTCCTCAATATCCTCAAAGGATATGGATAAAAGAATACTTGGTGATGCTATTGAAGGTGATGTTGNTTACTCAAAATGCTCATTATCTATGAGATATCAAAACATCAGCTAATTCCACTGCCCATTTAGAGAAAGATCAAATATAAACTCAAATATGTACAAGAAAGCTTTCCCTATTAAAAAAAAATAAGATCAATTTTGTAAATGAGGGAATACAAGAGCTACTTGGAAACCCAAAACAACAAAATAGGAAAATTAATATTTTCTTTGTACCTGGAAATATGTTGAACATGCCCTTATCCAAAGTGATTGAATGCAATTTTTATCTTTGCTATTCTTGTCACCTTGGCGGAGGAGCATCACCAATAAATCACCAAATATCTTATGATTAATACAATGATAAAGAGTTATTTTTGTGCTAGGGAAATAAAGAATCAATTTTTGTGTTACTTGTGCTAGGGAAATAAACCCCGTTGTTTACCTTTCATCATATCCAAATCTAATAGTAGTAGAGGTTTATGGAAGAGGCAAGGGTAGAAAGCACATTCCACTTGGTGCCAACCACATTCAGGCGAGCGAACAACTTTTCTTGTGAGTTCTCCTGATCTGGTTGAATGATTTTGGAATCAAATGTTCAGCTTGGCGCCAAGCACATTCAGGTGCACAAACAACTTTTTCCTATGAGTTCTATGAAATTTTATATTATATTTTGGTTTATGTTTTATATCCACCCAAACTTTCCATGATCGGCCCATCATTATAAATTATTTAATAAATTAAAAATGTTCATTTTATTTTAATTTTTAATTAATTAATTTTAATTCTTAATTCTTAATTATTTATTTTTGAGTAATTAGTTATACGTAGTATAATAAATAATCTATTTTAGGTGATGTGTACAACTAATTCTCAAATATTTTTGTCTTTATTTTTAATATAAGACAATGAGCTAATTGAAAAATTTGACACAGTTGAATCCAGAAATACAAACAATAAAAACACTTATTATTTGCTTCAAAAAATTACCATTGCTTCTTCCTTCAAATAATAACTCTAGGTCTACTATCCCTGCCAATATTGTTTTGGGTTTAAAACTCCCAAACTTCCTAAATTAGTTATACTCTTCAAACAATTCACTGATTCAAATACCCTACATATTTAAGTAATTGGACCATTATAATATGATATAATCTTCAACCCAATAGGCTTAATTTAAATTTGGAAAAATATTGTTAACTATAATACTATCCTTCATTTTAGGTTTGTAATTAGCCATATTCTGCAAAGGGAGTATTCAAAATGTAACATGTCATAATAAACCATAATTGAAAATTTGTTTGATGCTATAAATTATTCCTTTTGATTGTAATTATAATATCTTTAAATTAATGGTGTTTATCAATCAATTTTGATCAAATCACCTGAAAGTCAGATTTCTTGCATGAGACAGGTGTAGATAGATTTCTCACGTAATATAAAGCCTATTGAAAAACAAGCGTTACTGGTGAAATGGGACTAATAATTTATGTATTAGTCTATGATAATATAATAAAATATTATAATTATAAAGGAGTAATACTAATTTATTTACTCATTTTTCTTTGGGTGACTCATTATTAGTGACTAACTATTTAGTCATTTTTGTTTAGGTGACTAATTATGTAGTCATTTATTTGGTATTTTATTTAGTCACTTTTATTTGGTTGACCTTGTGATTTTACCTGGTGACTAAATTAGTCACTTATTTAGTCATCTAGACTTGTAAATTAGTAGAATATGATCAATTTTAGTCACACAACCAAAATTTTTAGTGGTGTGACTAAAAGTTTTAGTCACGTAGTCACAAATTTGCCAAAATGTACTAGTGAATATGCTTCATTAATATTGTAGCTAATTGAGTGGTTCTATGTATTTAATGTAACTTTTCTTTTGAAGGATACCTTAATGTCTTCATTTACAACTCATGTTATTTTTCATTCACTGGAATAAATACACTCGCACCTTAATGCTCAGATGTGATATATACTTCGTCCTCTGAAATGCTAATTCCTATAAATAGTTCCTTGTTTGCAATTACCTTTCAGCTGATCTTGTGCTTCTTCATATGTCACTTAGTATCATTACTAGAAAGTTCCCATTCTACATAGAAAATAAACATTCATTGTATTCTATTGAGAACTTCCTTCTTGGGATGATTTGATTTGTCTACCTTGTGATATACTTGTTGTCATCACTATCATATTTCTACTCTTGAGATGTGAATACAATTTCTGGTCCTTTGACGTACTCTATGCACACATTTGTAGCAATGTTGGATTCATAGAGAAAAGGTTTCAAAAAATAAAGTCTATCCCTTTTATGATTAGCTATTTCTCTCTATTTGTAATGTGATAGAGCAAGTTAAAAGGTTTCATATCTGAAAGAATCTATCCCTTTAATAACTTGCAGCCTTCATACCTATATCTCTAATAACCTAAAATTGGTCTAGCAAACCTATAGCCCCTATTTCTAATTGTTTGGTCTTAATAAATTCTAAAATATAAGACATTATCGCTAGACTTTGATTATGAGAGCACTTAATCAAATTTTCTTACATACTCCCAATCCTAACTTGTTGAATCAAATAATCAATCACCCAAGCATAAATCTTAAAACATTGGGATAAGTCAAAAAGTCCTAAGTTCCTTCTAAATCAGAAAGTGAACCCATTGACACATGTGTGAGCACTCAAAAATCAAATAAAACAAATAAAAATGGGAAAATACCAATTTTTTCTTATTCTCCACAAAGTTGACCAATCAAAATCACTTTATCATCTCACATGGATTGAGGGAAGTTGCATCTCCACCGTTGATCATTCCATTTTTCCTCTTAATCTCAACCACTCATTTCTTGGAATCTCTTATATAAGGGATAACTCCCCTTTCTCATGGCTAGACCTAATAGACATGCTAGAGATATAGAAAAAGATTTGGAGTAGAGTTATAATGCTATTTTCACTCTAGAGTTTCATTGTGCACTTGTAGTTCTTACTTGCATAGTAGTTCATTTGCATGGTTACATTGTTAAGTTTCATTTTCTTATTTTAATGGCATATTAGTTTCCTTTCATAGATTAATGGTAGATGCATTGTTCTTCTCATTGATAGCTTAATCTTTCATTTTAGTCTCATTCCTCATAGTTGCCATGTATTTAGCTTGCTAGTTCATGCATTTTCATTTTCAAAGATTTCAAGAGAAAAGCATGCAAGTTTATACATATTTCTCCCTCTTGCATTGAATCTTCTATTTTGGAGTAGTCAAGTCACTGATTTCCTATGTCCAATCTAATGGGTAACTCATGAGAATCACACTCGCTTCAACTAGGAAGCAATAAGTCAGTTTCAAGGGTTTTATGCTATGTTTGATCTTAATTTTGATACTAACCCCTTTGATGTAATGGTTTATTGAAGTGTTTGGTTGAAGAGTCTGATCACACATTTTACCACACACATATCTGACACCCACCATGGGGCAACAAGTTATTTTTCACCTCATTTTCATGATTTCCTCATATTTTGATGAACTGCACTCACTGTCGTACGAAGTTTTTTTATAGCTTGTACGACATTTCATGGGACAATATTTTGTCATATGGTAACATACCATTTGTTGTACGAAGCTATTTTTGTTTCTTCTATCATTTGGGCTTATTACATTTTTCATACAAGCTTTTAGTGATGCATGTTTTGTCGTTTGGTAACATACCATTTGTCGTACGAGTTTTGACTCCAGTCTTTTCTTTGTGATTTTTCTTCTTAGGAACAAAGAGCATTTTTAAGGGTCTTCTCGAGCTGATTTTGATTTTCTAACTCTTGGCATGTTTTGTGTGATATTTTTGCTCTCTGGTTTTGTAGCTTAACTAGTTTTTGCAAGATGTTTTTGGGAAGATTCGCTTGTTAAAGTCTCACTAGCACACTTCTTTCTTGCAAAATTACTAATGCTTTGTACTTGTAGGATGCTTTAAGAGAAGAGAGTTGGGAAACTACTAATGCTTGTGCTTGCAGGTTGTCTTGACTTCATCAACCAAAAAAATTGTGTGCTTTCTTAGATGATTTCTTAGGCACTTAGCTTAACTAGGGTGTTTCTTGTTTGTGCAAGGTTAGCCATTAGGGGATTATGCTCTTCTCTCTTTAAGAGAATTAAAAACCCAAACATGTTTGATTGAACTTGGGAAAAAAACACTTTTCTTTTGGTAAATGAACATGTGCTTGATGTGTTTGGGAGACACTATGAAGTAGGAGAGTATGCTCTTTTCCTTGTTGAAAATCAGAAATCTTGACCTTCATTAGCTATCCATTTATCCTTCTTGCATTTACCTTTAGAGGGCTTGCCAAGAGAGAAATATTTTGGGAATGACACAAGTGGGGAACAAGTGAACTCGACTACTCTGCCCCACTATAATCAAACGCTTCCTTTAATCCAAAGAGAGGGAATATATAACTATTTTCTATTCCTAATGCTTCTTCATGTGTAGGGCCTTGTTGCCTTGATCTTTCTAAGAAAGACTACATTTGACTAGGTGCTTGTAGGGTCATTTTTGGTCTCAATATTGTTTACAAGACTACAAGGGGAATACATTCAACTTGTGTAGGGCTGAGAGGTGTCAATCTTGCTTGAAACACTATGAATTTTGTGTGCTTGTAGGGATATATGCCTTAATTTTTTTTGCAAAACTACAAGGGATAGTCATGAAGGTATGTCCTTACTAGACACTTTTAGATAGAGGCTACTCGACTCACCTCCAAAAGTATCATAATCTTTGTGCAAGGATTGATCCAAGTGGATTTACCCAATGGTGCAAGAGCACCCATGGGTTGGTAATTCAATCATACATTTTTTTTGTGTAAAGCCCTCTGAGGTATTTTTTGTGTTTTCCATAAGGTCATGTTGACCATAGTTGTGAGTACAATAGGGATTAGGGTTTAGTTGAGTCTTAAGCCCTTAAAAAGTTGCAATTAGGGGCTAAAAAGTTGTAAAGCCTCCTGATTGGTTAAGTAGTGATGATGATGTCAGCATGATGTCATTATTACTCTGAGTAGTTTAGAACCATGTTTCAACCAAGGTTGGAGTCTATGATGATGCTAGATGAGTGTTTGAACTTATTTTGTTGAAGATTGGAAAAAGATGTAAAAGTTGCATTTTGCAACTTTTAAAAGTTGCTCGAACAACATTGTCCAATTTTGCAAAAATGGCAGAGAAGTACCGTAAGCAGAAATCAAAGGCATCATTGACCTATTTAAGACCTATGATGACCTAATTCCAAGGTTGGATGCCTATTGTACTGATGAAATATAACTAATTGAATTTTTGAAGATGTTAAGTTGATGATCATGCAAGGCATTAAATCAGTTAATGTATTGTATTGTCATTGATGTCAACTTGATATAATCTATATGGTCATGGAAGTACTGCCAAAGAATTCAAAGAACTGATGAATCAAGGGCTATGCTTTCAGTAATGCATATATGTCAAGTATTCACAAAGTGACTGTATACACCGATGGAGTGCACACTGACGGACAAAGTAAAAGAGAAAAGTCACTGTTTTACCCAACAAGAAAATGCACAACATTACCAATGAGAAAAGTCACAGTGTTTCCTAATGAGAAAAGAACAGAGTAACCTGATGGAGAGAATTACAGTGTTTCTTGATGGACAAAGATCCTAAAGACAACTAAAGTCACATCGATGAAATAGTCAGTTATCACCAATGACTAATTGAAGTGTTGACCGACAGAACAAAGAGTTCAGAAATGAAAAAATGCTTAGCTATCAAGAGCTAAAAATAGACTTAACTAATACTTATCATTGTTTTAATCGATAAGATAAAGCTGAGGATAAGTAAAGGATCTAAAGATGCTTTGTCTAGTTGGTAAGAAGATCTCTTTGAGATAAAACTAGAGTTTTTCTTTAAATCTAATTGGAAAAAATTTTGGATCACGCCAAGATCAAGAAAGCCAAGAAATGGTGAAATCATGTATATAAAGAGACAACCCAATTCATTATGAATTGTGGGGTGAAGAGAAGAATCACATCTCTTAACCGAGCAGGACTTAAAAGTCTTTTGTAATTGAGATACATCCCAAGGAGTATCAAAAAGTTTGATCATACAAAGTAGCATTGGATATGCCCGATACCTATTGACAGACCAAGTGAGTGTTTGATCAAGGATGGTAGCATTAGATTCTAGATACTAAGTGACAAACTATCTTTTAAATCCTCTAACARGGTCACACCTAACAGTGTTTTTGTAACCTTTAACAGGGTTGGCTCTTAACCGAGCTCACTTTAGAAGAGTGAAAATTTGGGGTACTAGTCCTAGTGTTTTTTCCCTTAACATGTTTTCCACATTAAAAATCCATGTGTTATGTGTTTATGTTTCATTACTTTATTATTTTGCATTTCGCATATGCTATTCTAGATTGATCGGTATACTCTAGTCATTTACTGTGTTTCGGTAAATAGTAAGACTACTTATTGGTAAACATACAGAAGAAGGATTTACAAAGCATTCCGACAAGTAGTAAGTTGTTAAAAGTATTTCAAGGCATTCATCTTGTAGGACTGAATATAACTAGAGGCTTAAAAGTGGTAATAAGTTTTAAAGTGTTCATTTAAGGATTAATTTTTGAGGCCACTGATTGAACCCACCTCTTAGTTATTACTAAAAATTGGCATTAAAACTTGTGTGCTTAGAAGGAAGGTTTCAAGACCTAAGCTAAAGATCATAAGATGAACATACGAGATGTTCCCAAGTTGAACAAAGACAACTTTGCTTCATGGAAAATAAGAATAAGACTCCAATTATTAGGTATTGGAAATGATGTAACTCAATACTTAGATACTAAATATGTGTTGCCCATAGGAGCACCCATAGTTGAACAAATGAGAGAGAAGCATGAGCACAACTGCATGATGATAGAGCTTTCTTCGTCACTCTTTGATGCTAAATTTGAAGATGTCAAAGGATGTACAACTGCAAAGCAAATAAGGGAAAAATTGAATCTTTTACATGGAGGTGATATAAATGTTCTGAGAGCCAAGGAAAAAAGCCTTAAAGGAAAGTTTGATGATCTCAGAATGAAAGAAGGTGAAAATATCACATAATACAACACAAGAATCAAAGAGGTAGTCAATGCAATCCGAGGAGTTGGAGGTGTACTAGATGAAGATACAGTGGTAATTAAAATTCTAAGAACCTTGCTGCCTACTTATGCTATTAGAGTATCTACCATACAAGAAATGAGAGCAGTAGAAAATAATAATGTTACTCTAGATAGTTTAATTGCAAGACTGATTTCATTTGAGATGAATAATTTTGATAATAGTGTCTTAGAAAACATAGATTCTACATTCAAATCTTCTTTGAGAATAAGTAAATCAAGTCATAGACACACTATGAGAAAAGATAGTGATAGTGAAAGTGAAGAATAATATCTTGATGAAATTGAAGCACTTATGGCAAGAAGAATGCAGAGAGGCAAAGGCAAATACAAAGGTAAATTACCACTTGTGTGTTTTAATTGTAAAGAGATTGGACACTTTGCTGCAAGATGTCCTAACAGAAGAAAAGATGACATAAGTAATGACAGGTCATTTGAAACAAAGTATGACAGAGGTGATTAAAGAAGAAACCGACAATCAAAAAGAAGAGATACCCAAGACTACAAGGACAAAGGAAAGAAGGCCAGTTACCTAGCTAAATACAAAGATGATGATACTGACACCTTATCTGATAAAGAAATTGAGATGGTGTTTGTGGCAGTAAAAGATGATTCAGATGATGATGAAGAAAGGTATGTAGAAACTGCACTCATATCTAAAGTTAGCAAAAATGATGTCTGGATCATAGATAGTGGTTGCACTCACCACATTACCAGTGACAAACAAAATTTTGAGACTTTTGAATACTATAATGGTGGTTCAGTGACAATGGGTAATGACACACCTTGTCCAATTGAAGGTAGAGGAACTATAATGTTGAATAACCTGATAAAATGTGAAAATGATTATTGGGTGAAAGGATTGAATTATAATCTATTGAGTGTTTCTCAGTTGAATAATTCAAGTCATAGAGTAGCATTTGAAAATAAAAAGGTAAATATCTTCAATGAATTAGGAAATATGATTGGTATCGGTGAGTAGACAAAATGTAAGTTATTCTATCTGAATGATACTGACACCACTTGCTTAATGGCTAGAAACAAAGACATATGGTTGTGACACAAAAGATTGTGTCATGTGAACTTTGACAACATGATAAAGATAAGTTAAAAGAGAAATGTAAGAGGTTTATTGAAGATGACTAAACCCGACAATATAATGTATAAGAATTATCAAAAAGGTAAGATGACTAAGTCTAGTCTCAAAAGAAAAACCCATACATCTTATGCCATTCTATAATTAGTCCATATTGATTTACGTGGACCCATGAGGACAAAGAGATACTATGGAGATAAATATTTTATTCTCTTTATTGATGATTAATCTAGAATGATGACAGTAATGTTTCTAGAAGATAAATCTGAAGCATTCAGGATGTTTAAATGGTACAAAGCAATGGTAGAGAAATAAAGTGGTAAAGAATTGAAATGCTTAAGGTTAGATAGAGGAGGGGAATTTATTTCAGATGAATTCAATAACTTTTGTAATGAGCATGGAATCAAAAGACAAGTCTCTATGGCGATAACACTACAACAAAATGGAATTACTGAAAGAAGGAATAGATCCATCGTTGATTGTGCAAGGACATTGATGATAGAAAAAGGCATCACCCAAATATTTTGGAGAGAAGCTGTCAGTACTGCTGTTTACACATTGAATAGAGTACAATAGAAGAAAGACACCAAGAAGACACCTTATGAGCTATGGTATGGTTACACACCCAATGTAAGTTACTTCATAATTTTTGACAGTCAATGTTATATCTTTAAAGATGATAGAAATGGAAAAATTGACTCCAAGAGTGATGAAGGAATCTTTCTAGGGTATTCCATGAAGAGAAAGGCTTATAAATGTCTTAATAAAGCCTCTAACAAAATTGTTGAAAGTGCAAATGTAAAGATAGATGTATTTTCAGACAAGAATGAAAAGGAAAGAAAAAAAGAACCAGAGGACTACAAGAGGTTTGTTTATAATGAATAACCTGACACTCTACCCAAGCAACTATGTAGAGATCCCGAGCAACAAATAATTGCACTTGAGTATCAGGCTGCAAATAACGATAATCAAGATATTGCTCATGATGATGTACTAAGTGATGGAGATCAGAATGAAGGAAAAAATGATGATCAAGATGAAAGACAAAGATATGAACCTGTACTTTCTAGATATGTCAGAAGGAACCATCCACAGAACTAGATCATTGGAGATAAGAAGGCTGGTATGAGAACCATAAGTAAGCCTCTAAACACAAGATGTCCTATTTGTGATTATGAGCCAAAATCTTTCAATGCTGCACTTGATAATAATGAATGGATTAGTGCTATGAAAGAGGAAACTGAGTAGATTGAGAAAAACAAGACATGGACACTTGTACCGAGACCAGATGACAAGAATGTCATCGGTACAAAATGGATATTAAGGAATAAAATGAATGAGAATGAATAAGTCACCAAAAATAAAGCAAGACTAGTATGCAAGGGGTATGCACAAGAAGAAGGGATTGACTATGGAGAGACCTTTGCACCCATTACTAGGATAGGAGTAAGAATATTACTTGCTTATGGTACATGTAAAGGATTCAAGGTATACCAAATGGATGTCAAGTCTGCATTCCTAAATGAAATTCTTGAAGAAGAAGTATACATTGAACAACCATAAGGGTTTGTTGATCAAGACAAGAGAGATATGGTATGTAGACTAGAAAAAGCCTTGTATGGATTGAAACAAACACCCTGAGCATGGTATAAAAGACTTCATTCCTATCTTATAAGTATTGGATTTGTAAGGACTAGTGAAAATAGTAATCTTTATTTAAAGGAAGATACCGATGCTAACATTTTGATTGCTGAGATATTTGTTGATGACATCATATTTGGAGGCAGTGATATGCTATGCAACATTTGAAAATGAAGTGAGCAAATATTTTGAGATGTCTATGTTTGGAAAGATCAAGTTCTTTCTTGGTCTATAGATCATGCAACAAGATGAAGGTATTTTCATTACACAATCCAAATACATTAAGGAAGTGCTAAAAATATTCAAGATGGAAGATTCCAAACCAGTTGGAACACCGATGGCAACTGGATGTAAGCTAATAAAGGAAGATAGGTCATCAGAGGTAAATCAAACTTTGTACAGATCAATGATTGGAAAACTCATGTATGTTGTACATACTAGACCATATATTACACATGCAGTAGGAATAGTTGAAATATTTTCTGCTAATCCTAGAGAATCACATATGACTGCTGTGAAAACAATCCTAAGATATATGAATAATATCAAGGAATATGGATTATGGTATAGAAGAGAAGGAAAATTTGAACTTAAGGTCTTTATCGACGCTGATTGGGCTGTGAATATTGATGATCAAAAGAGCACAATTGGAGGATAATTATTTATGGGTGACAGACTTGTCACATGGATTAGCAAGAAGCAAGGATGCATCTCTTAGTCTACTGTAGAAGTAGAGTATGTTACTGCTGCTACAAAATACTCAAATATTGCATGGATCAAATAGTTAATGGAAGGTATGCATATGAAAATTCTTGAACTAGTGATTATCTATTGTGATAATACAAGTGCAATAAACATTTTCAAGAATCTAGTCATGCATGCTAAAATAAAGCATATTGCCATCAAGTATCATTATTTGAGAGAACAAGTTCAAGAAAATGAGGTGATACTTGAGTATGTGCAATCAAAAGAACAATTGGCTGATATCTTCACCAAGCCACTGCCCAATGATGCATTTGAGTACTTGAGAAAGAGAATAGGAGTCAGACCCTTGTCTACTGGTTATTAAAATGACTAGAAGGTTGCATCATCCTACATATTATCAGAATATCATTTCATGTTGATGGAAGAAAAGAGATGGACTTCAAAGATAAATCTATACATAGCAAGGTATTTATCTACTCTGAGCACCAGAGTTATTGTATTATCGATGGATTAGAAAATTCAAGGAGTATATTATGGATAGAAAGGATTTGTTTGGCATTATTGTCAAAAATATTTGTTTGGCATTGCTATCAAAGGGAAAGATTATATCAATTATCACCTCAAGGATCTGTTATCACTCAGGGAGATATCATATCCCTTAAGGAGAGATTATACACCAAGGAGAGATTATATCCATCACAATTATCCAGAGCGAGATATGTAATAAGAAAGGGAGAGTACATACAAAGGGACAGAATTGTTGACAAGAGACATCAAGAAAAGAGAATAGTAAAAGGGAGATAGTTTGACACAGGAGAAGAACAAATCACATCAGAAAAAGAAAGATTCTACATCTATCTAGTGAAGGGATTGAAGACAGAGAGAAAGAAGCAAGAATCAAATCTAAGTTATATGAACTTACTAAGGACCAGATATTTGTATCGGTTATAGTACATAAGATTGTTAGTTTGATGAACTTCAACTGTTATATTTCATATTGTATTAGTAATAATATAGTGTGATAATGTAGTGTGTTGCCATCAATTCCAAAGGGAGAGATTGATGAACTATAACTGATTAAATGTTTGAATATGTTAAGTTGATGATCATGCAAGACATTAAATCAGTTAATGTATTGTATTGTCATTGATGTCAACTTGATATAATCTGTATGGTCATGAACATACTGCCAAAGACTTCAAAGAACTAATGAATCAAAGGATATGCTTTCAGTAATGCATATAAGTCAAGTATTCACAAAGTGACTGTATACACTAATGGAGTGCACACCGACAGACAGAGTAAAAGAGAAAAGTCACAGTGTTAACCGATGAGAAAATGCACAAAATTAATGAGGAGCAAAGTCACAGTATTGCTCGATGAGAAAAGCATAGAGTAACCTAACAAAGAGAATTATAGTGTTGCTCGATGAACGAAGATACCAAAGACAGCTGAAGTCACACTGATAGAACATTAGGTTATCACCGATGACTAACTGAAGTGTTGACCGACAAAACATAGAGTTTAGAAATGACAAAATGCTTAGCTATCAAGAGCTAAAAATAGACTTAACTGATAGTTATCATTGTTTTAATTGACAAGATAAAGCCAAGGATAAGTAAATGATTTAAATTTTCTTTGTCTAGTTGGCAAGAAGATCTATTTGAGATAAAAATGGATTTTTTCTTTAAATCTAATTGGTGAGAATTGTGGATCATGCTAAGATCAAGAAAGCCAAGAAATGGTGAAATCATGTCTATAAAGAGATGACCCAATTCATTACAAATTGTGGGGTGAAGAGAAGTGAAAAGAGAATAGATGTTGAAGAGATTCTAAAGGAGAAGAAAGTCTTCATTCAGACCTGATCAACAAGCTGAGGAAAGAGCTAGATGCTAAAGACACTGATGAACAGTGAAACAACATCACAGAGAAGAATAGTGTGGAGCAAAGGTATTGAATTGATTATATTGATTAGAGAGGTAATATACTTACAATAGATCTGAAAATCTGCAATTCAAGTTGTATGTGTGAACATACCACTTTAGAGTTTTAGTTTAACCATTGAAGCATCAAGTCTCTTAACCGAGTAGGACTTAAAAGTCTTTTACAATTGAGATACATCCCAAGGAGTATCAAAAAGTTTGATCATACAAAGTAGCATTGGATATGACCGATACCTATTGATAGGCCAAGTGAGTGTTTGATTAAGGATGGTAGCATTAGATGCCAGATACTAAGTGAAAACATATCTTTTAAATCGTGTACAAGGTCACACTTAATAGTGTGTTTGTAACCTTTAATAGGGTTGGCTCTTGACCGAGATTATTTTAGAAGAGTGAAAATTTGGGGTACCGGTCCCAGTGGTTTTTCCCTTAACAGGGTTTCCACATTATAAATCTATGTGTTATGTGTTTATGTTTCATTACTTTACTATTTTGCATTTCACATATGATATTCTAGATTGATCAGTATACTCTAGTTATTTACTGTGTTTCAGTAAATAGTAAGACTACTTATCGGTAAACATACAGAAGAAGGATTAACAAAGCATTCCAACAAGTAGCAAGTTGTTAAAAGTATTTCAAGGCATTCATCTTGTAGGATTGAATATAACTAGAGGCTTAAAAGTGGTAATAAGTTTTAAAGGGTTTATTTAAGGATTAATTTTTGAGGCCACTGATTCACCCCCTCTTAGTTATTACTAACATGTATGGATTTGGAATTCTGAGAATAGAACGAAGTGTTGTTTTTGATGAACTATAATTGATTGAATAACCTGATTGAATGTTAAGTTGATGATCACCAAGACATAGAAAGTTAATGCAAGACATTAAATTAGTTAATGTATTATATTTTCATTGATGTCAACTTGATATAATCTATATGGTCATGTACATACTGCTAAAGACTTAAAAGAACCAATGAATCAAAGACTATGCTATTAGTAATGCATAAAAGTTAAGTATTCACAAAGTGACTATATACACCAACAGACAGAGTAAACCAAAGAAATAAAAGTCACAGTGTTACCCAATGAGAAAAAGCATAGCATTACTGATGAGCAAAGTCACAGTGTTACCCAAAGAGCAAAGCCCAGTGTACCTCGACGGACAAAATTACAGTGTTTCCCAATGGATGGAGATCCCAAAGACAATTGAAGTCTCACTGACAGAATAGTCAGTGGTCACCGATGACTAACTGAAGTATTGACTGACATAACAAAGAGTTTAGAAATGAAAAAATGCTTAGCTATCAAGAGCTGAATATAGACTTAACTAGTGTTGACGGGACTTTGTGACTGGTCTCATCAATAGATGTAAGTTGCCTACCAGGATACCGGCCAAATTCTCCTGTAAAGGTTGTCCGAGGAATAAATTCTTTGGGCCTTCAAGCACCTGAGTGTTGGGTCTTGATAATGCGGGAGCTAAGTTGGGTGTGTGACTATTTTGTTCAGGGGATAGCTAGTTTTTCTTGGCTCATCTTCTCCAAGGATTTTGTTAGGTCAGGGTTTCTGGCAAGCACTTGGATTATCAAATAAAATTCAAAAGATACGCCAGGGTTAGAGTGCATTCATTGTACTTATAGTTGTGCAAATACATTTAAAACATCAACTATGCTCTAATGGACCATACTAAATACTAAACATATACAAAACCAATGATTCATACATGTTCAATAGAAAGGGGAAATAGGTCATTAATCTACTTAAACATTAGAGAAAAGGACATCAAAAACATACAACACAAAAGAGTATTATCTCAAAGATCAAGACACCAACAACATCATTGCGAGAATCACAACATCATTGCGAGAATCCTTCCTTCTTCATTAATAGTTTTCTAGCATCACTAGTGTGTACATCAACAGCTCCAAGAGAGAATCTATCTACTAATAACTACTAATCACTATTGAGCATTGAGTTCTACAACTGCAAGGAATGAAATGCTGAAAGCTAATAGTATGGACTGCAAAATCATCAATTTCGCTAACCCTTGGAATGAGGCCAAACTTCTTATTTATACACATACTTGCCCTAAAGTTAACCTAATATAAATTTACACTCAACAATAAAATATAATATCCAGTGGCCAGTACTAGCTGCACCATGTTACAACTACCTCAAAAAGAGCAGAGGCTATGACAGATCGGTAGAAGAAGACAAGGAAAGAGAATAGAAGAATCCGCCTCGAGAAGACTGCCAGGGTAAGAATAGAAGAAATATGATCCTCTGGGGTTCGAGGATGCATGCCTCATTAGTGAAAAAGTGGCTTGCTATCTTTGATGTGCTAGGTGTTTAATGCTGGAGTGGTGCCTTGGGAAGACCACCTGTCAGAGCCATTCCTCTAACTGACATGCCTTATCAGGATTATCCACCTTATGACCCACTTATTAACTGCCTGATAATGAATGGTCTACTCTAGGGAGCCTGGATGTGGGTCATCAAATGAATACAAAGCTGTTGGATCTGAGACTCTGGGATCCAGGAGCTTACACTCCAAAAATGTGAAAGAATGCACCCTGTTGGTGAAAATATCTGGGATCCAAAGAACCTTGTTGCTCCTTGTTGTTCTTGAATGTTTCCAGGAGCTGGGCAATGCCATCTTCATTAATATCCTTGAGAATAGCCCAGTGGTACCTGGCCATCTCCACCTGTTCGCCCATATTTAGAGTATTTTCTTTGAATTCCATGGCCATCTTCATGGTATCATGGGCCTGAAGCACCATGCGAGATATACGCGACATCTTTTCTCCATCCACTCCCTCTAGGGACCAATATCAAGCCTCCATCAGCTTGTCAAAATTTCCCACGATGTACTCCTCTGGAGTACATGTTTCATTACTAAAGGGATCAACTTACAAAACCCTTGTAATGAATGCCTTGTACATATTTAAAGAATATTATACCTCTGGAACTTATACCACAAGGCCCCTACCAGTTGCTTGCTTTTCTCCAATGTGAGATCAAGTCTAGAGTGCTGGGTTCAGATGAAGTTGAAGGACTCCTCTCCTGAAATTATGGCCTCGGTGAAAATTTCTTCTCTAAGACCCATGAGTTCTCCTAACTCTTTCATCTAGGCCTTATACTGTTCGGTTTCTCCCTCCCAGATAGTAATGGTATTTTTGGCCCGGTGTAGAATGTTGTTGGCTGAGTATAGGTTTGGGAGTGTAGCTACTAGGAAATTCTAGACATTTCCTACCTATTCAGCCACCCAATCATTAGTTGCCTATAATTTCCTTTTCATACTTCTTAGCACATCTATGTCACCCTATGGGAGTGGTGCTTTGGATGCTAAAGCTTCCAGAGGAATAACAGTGATGGGTTGTGCTAGCTCCATCAAAAGAGCAAGGAGATTTGCATTCGTTTCCCTTTCTTCCTTAAGTTTCTGGGCTTGTTTGTCATAACGGGCCTCTATTGTCTGGCTGGCCTCTTTTAAAAGGTCTAATTTTCCATGTTTGTCTCTTTTCCCTAGAGGTACTTCTATGATTGTATAATCCTCAGCTCTGGCTATTGCCACATCTATCTCTGGGGAAGGTGTTTCAA
>MU227494.1:3577623-3588351 GCA_018584345.1 Thuja plicata | reverse complement strand
ATACCTATTGACAGGCCAAGTGAGTGTTTGATCAAGGATGGTAGCATTAGATGCCAAATACTAAGTGACAAACTATTCATTTAAATCCTCTAACAAGGTCACACCTAATAGTTTGTTTTTAACCTTTAAATGGGTGGGCTCTTCACTGAGCTCACTTCAGAAGAGTGAAAATTTGGGTTACTGATCCCAATGGTTTTTCCTTTAACAGGATTTCCACATTAAAAATCCATGTGTTAATGTGTTTCTGAGTCATTGATTTATTGTTTTGCATTTCACATAAGCAAATCTAGATTGATCGGTATACACTTGTTATTTATTGTATTTCGGTAAATAGAAAGACTGCTTATCGGTAAATATAGAGTAGAAGGTTTTACAAAGCATTCCGACAAGTATTAATTTGATATAAGTATTTGGAGGCATTCATATTATAGGAATAAAGTGTTAGAATGAATTTAGAATAACTAAGAGGGGAGGGGTGAATTTGTTATCCTTAGGTCTAGATGTAGAAAATAAAAACTTTCTGTACTTCAGATCTACTCGGTAGCAATAGCATAAGTCAACATATTTAATCATATAGTTTACTGTTAATTTAAATTAGCTTGTAGAAACATAATAGTAAAAAAAAACATAAGCATTCACACAAGTTGACACAAGTATTTAATGTGGAAACCCAATATGGGAAAAACCACCAGTAACATGCTACCAAGTTTTCACTCTTCTGAAGTGATACCTTGTGAGGAGCCAACCCTGTTAATGGTTACAATAACACACTGCTAGGTGTGACCTAGTTAAAGGATTTAATCACCCTGTCAGGAGTGGCCTTGTTAGAGGACTTAGCACATTCCAATCTGAATTTCACCTTGCTAGAGGATTTATACAAATGACTGTTAGGTAAACCTTGTTAAAGGATTTAACTGATACAATGGTTAGAAAGTAATCAATAGTTGTGATCTGGTACATACAACTTACTTTGCAAATTCAGATCCATTTACAGCTTTGATGTTAACTTACTAGATAGCCTACATTGTCATTTTAACCTTATGATCTGCTTGGAAATCTGTCAAGCAATCACACATGCAACTCTCCACTTCTGTATTTAGCCTTCTTTGCTAGATCATGCCAAATAGTAAATCAACTATGCAATCCTCTTGCATACACATCCACTCTTCCAAAATCAATGAATAACCCCTTGAGGTTATCATATACCTCTCTTTTTAGGTCAGATAAATATTTTTTTGCTTAAACAAGATCGTAGATCCTAGGTTAGGTCAGATCCAACGGATCATCCCATCTTTGCATTACATTTACTTCTCCAAAGTAGTCTCTAATTAAATCTTGAAACCATGCATTAATTATGGTTACCCATACATTAAATGACATGGATCAATCTTTAATTAACATTACATATCCCAATAAAATTAACTAAGTCAGCCAGAGATCTCAAATCTCATCATTAATCCAATTACTATAAGTCGGCCAATCATCACTGTTTCCACTCAGAAATTTCACGGGTGCTTGACATTGAACAAATTTGCTCATCACAAACAACTTTACTTAGCACAAGAAACTTTGATCGGCACAAGCAACTTTTCTCGGCATAGAACAACCAGAAAAACTATCTTTGAAAGATAAACAACTGATTACTTTGCTAGAGTGCCAACTGATCAAGTACCCTTTTATTTTCCTTAACTCAACCATTCACTTGGTCTTCTTGTTAAATCTTCTTCATCAATAATAGATTTGGTACTCAAATAGATAACAATAGTCTCACCATTTAAGGTTTGACAGCAATGACAAAATAATAATTGCTTGCATTGTCACTTTCCAACAATCTCCCTCTTTGGCATTGATGGAAAAACAAAATATTAAAACAATGATTTAACAAGCATAGTTACCAACCAATCCAAAAATTCACCTGTGTTCCTTGATATGAACAAATTTTCATTAATGTCTTTATCTTCATTTTGATTCTTATCTGTAAAACATTTCTCCCTCTATGTCTATAATCACACTGTAATCATCTATGTCTAATCATCTATAGACTCCCTCTGAGTAGATAATCACTTCAATATTTTCAATAGTAACTTCTGCCTATATGTAATCTTTCCTTCTTTGTAATCTCTCTTTCTCAATAATCTCTTCCTCAACTTCCTCCTCTATATAGGTAATCTCTCCCTCTTTAACAACAATGCCAAAGACATCAATATCTTTATCATGTAGATCTTCAGTATCATGCTAATCTTGTCATCTTGATTATGACTGATTTTCTTTTTTGTCCTAGTTCATCTTCACAACTTTAGTCAGCATCCTAAAGTGTGACTTACTCTGCATCAATGTGTCAAATATTCTGAATGTAATATTTGATGCAATAGTACCATACAAGACTTAATTAGCCTCCATGAGGGGAATCACCCCCAATTTACCTTGTAGATACTCATGAGCATCCTTGGGTAGTTCTTTTGTGAATATGTCTGCTAATTGTTCTTTAGTGTTCACATAATCTAGTCTCACTTCTTTACTCTGAACTAGCTCCCTCAAGTAATGATACTTGATAGCTATATGCTTTGTCTTTGAGTGCATCACAGGATTTTTAGAAATATTAATAGCACTTGTGTTATCATAATATATGACAACTGGGTCAGTTATTTCTTCCTTCATACCTTTCAGTAGTGTCTTCAACCAAACAATGTTAGAACAGTTAACTGTTGCTGCCACATACTCGGCTTCAGCTATAGATTATGAGGTCTAGTTCTATTTCTTGCTTGTCCAGGAGATCAATCTCTTTCCTAAAAGAAATGCTCCACCAGTAGTGCTTTTCTTGTCATCAACATTTCCAGCCCAATCAGAGTCAGTATAAACTCAGAGCTCAAAGTTGTCATTCTTTTTGTAGTATATAGCATAGTCATCAGTTCCTTTCAAATATCTCAGAATCCTTTTTAATGCCATCATGTGAGTTTCCTTGGGATTAGTAGAACACCTTGCAACAATCCGAACATCTAGGGAAATATCACATCTATTGTGTACAACATATTGTAGTTTTCCAATCATTGATCTGTAGAGTGTTTGGTTCACTTCTTTTGTGTCATCATCTTTTGTCAGCTTCTGTCTAGTAGCCATGGGTGTACTAACTAGTTTGGACTCTTCCATTCCAAAAGTTTTTAGTATCTCTTTGATATATTTAGATTGAGTGATATAGATACCATTCTTCATTTGATAAATTTTTAAGCTAGCAAAGAATTTTATTTCACCAAACATAGACATCTCAAACTTAGTTTGCATCTCTATTGCAAATTTTTGACATAACACATCTTTCCATTAAATATGATGTCATCTACAAAAGTTTTAGCTAATAATGTACCTTTGCTTTGCTCTGTCTTCAAGTACAAGTTGATGTTGTCATTGGTTCTTGCAAATCCAATCTTGATTAGATAATTGCGCAATCTCTCATACCATGCTCTTGGTGCTTGCTTCAATCCATATAATGCTTTGTGCAATCTGCAAACCATATCCCTTTTGTTTGGGTTTGTAAAACCATCAGCTTGCTCAATATATACTTCTTCTTCCAAGATTCCATTGAGAAATGTAGATTTCACATCCATTTGATAAAATTTGAATCCTTTATAGGCTGCATATGCAAGTAAGGTTCTAACACCTTCCAATCTTGCAATTGGGGAGAAGGTTTCACCGTAGTCAATTCCTTCCTCCTATGCATAAACCTTGCATACTAGTCTAGCTTTGTTTCTTGTCACATCTCCATGTTCATTTAGTTTGTTCCCGAATACCCACTTTGTGCCAATTACATTTTTATCCTTTGGCCTAGGTACAAGTGTCCAAGTTTTGTTCTTCTCAATTTGTTCAATTTCTTCATTCATTGCTTGTATCCAATCTTCATTTTCTAAAGCATATTTTTCTATTTTGGGCTCAAATTCACATAACAGACATGTGCCATTTTTCAACTTACCTCTTGTCATAACAGCAGAATCCTTTGATCCAATGATTTGATCATAATTGTGATTTATTCTCACATATTTTGCTAGGGTAGGCTTAGTGCTTTCTTTAGGTTCATCATTTGTATTCAGTTTTGGTTGATTCTGTGACTCGGCATCTCCATCAGACAGCTCGACATTCACTTCCAGTTGCTCGGAAACTCCACTCTATGACTCGGCAAGTGCATGCTATTGTTCAACAATAGTCTCAGGTAATGAATTAGAATCTTCCTCATCCAGATATACGAATGATCTGTAGCTTTCCTGCTCTTGTGTACTTTTAGCTTCATTTCTTTCTGCAAATTCATCAATTCTTACATTTGCGCTTTCAACAATTTTGTTAGTATTAGAATTCAAACATTTGTATGCTTTTCTTTTCATTGAATAACCAAGAAATATGCCTTCTTCACCTTTAGCATCTAGTTTTCCATTTATGTTGTCTTTCAGTATAAAACATTTTCTTCCAAATACTTTAAAATACTTTACACTAGGTGCATAACCATACCAAAGTTCATAAGGTGTAGCATCTGTACCTTTCTTGACTTGAACTCTATTCAATGTATAGACTGCAATACTTACAACTTCTTTCCAATGTTTCTGTGCAACATTTTTCTCCATCATTAGTGTTCTAGTACAGTCCATGATAGATCTATTCCTTTGTTTAGCAATACCATTTTGTGGAGTCCTGGGTGCAGACATCTGTCTCTTTATGCCTCTGTCATTGTAGAACCTGTTAAACTCATTAGAAATAAACTCTCCACCTCTGTCAGATCTTAAGAATTTCAAACTTTTGCCTGTTTCCTTTTCAACTTTAGCTAAGTACCATTTAAATAACTGAAATGCACCAGATTTTTGCTTGAGAAACATTACAGTCATCATTCTTGAATAATCATCAACAAATAGAATAAATTGTCAAACACCATAATAGCTTCTTTCTCTAATGGGACCACAGAGATCTGTATGGACTAATTCCAGAATTTCCTCTGATATGTGTGTTTTACTCTTGAAACTAGACTTAGTCATCTTTCCTAGTTGACATTGTTTACACATAGCATTCTCAAGTTTCTTTAGCTTAGGTAGCCCTCTAACCTTTTTTAGTTTACATATGCTTACCAAGTTATCAAAGTTTACATGACACAACCTCTTATGCCATAACCAAACATCATTGTATTGTGCAAACAAACATGTTTCTTCAGACAAATCTAGATAAAATAAGTTACCTTTAGTCTGATCACCACTTCCAACTAATTCTCCAGTAGAATCATAGATCTTTACTTTTCTGTGATGGAATTCAACTTTGTAACCAGAAGTGTTCAGCTGTGCAACACTCAGAAAATTGTATTTAAGATCATCACATCTGATTTTTTCAGTCAGGTTAATCAATCCTTTACCTTTGATAAGGCATGGTGAATCATTACCAAATTTTACATATCCTCCTTTACATTGGTTTAGGGTTTCAAACTTATCTTTGTCACCAGTCATATGATGGGGAACAACCACTGCCAATGATCCAACGATTATTTTTACTCATATAAGAGATTAGAGCAGTTTTATCATCATCATCATCAGAATCTTCTTTCATTGCAACATAAACAACTTCTATATCATTGTCATCAAAATTATCAATGTGATTGTTAGAAGTTTCTTCAGCAATATAACAAGATTTCTTACCTTTGTCTTTGTAGTCCTTATATTTCCTAAAGTCTCAGTCATCCTTTCTGTCTTTGTATTCTTTGTATTTTTTGTCCATTCTTTCATCTTTTTCATTTTTGTTAGGACATCTAGCAGCTATATGACCAACTTTGTTGCATGAAAAACAAATAATAGGAAGTTTACCTCTGTATTTTCCTTTTCCTCTGGATAGTATTTTTTCCATAAGTGCTTCAAGTTCTTCAAGATCATCATTAGAAGTGTCACCATCACTGTCCACATATTTCTTTCCTTTCTTAGATTTATTGAGAACCAGCTGTGATCTAAAAGTAGAATCAATCCCTTGTGGATTATAGTTATCATAATTTGACATTTCAAATGCAGCGAGTCTGCCTATCAGATTTTCCATATTTAGATTATTGTTAGGAGTACATCTCAATTCTTGAATTGCAAAAACTCTAATAGCATATACATGAAGTAAAGTTCTCAGTACCTTTCTCATAATGGTGTTATCATCAATTGTTCCATTAGCCCCTCTAATGGCATTTACAACTTCTTTTACTCTACCATAGTACTGAATGACATTTTCACCTTCTTGCATTTTCATCTCATCAAACTTACCTCTTAGACTTTTTGATTTAGCTCTCAGCACATTTGTGTCTCCACCATAGACAGTTGCAAGTTTGTCCCACATCTGATTTGCATTTTTGGAGCTCTTTATATCATCAAACTCTGAATAGCTCAATGAGGAGGTGATCTCCAACATTGCTTGATTGTGATMTTTCTTTTATTTTAGTTGTGCAGCAGTGAGAGGAGCAGTAGGTGGTACATAGGAATGTTCAATAAGTCACTTAACACAATCTCCAATACCAGCCAAATGTAGTTTCATTAAATTCTGCCATGCAGGGAATATCTTTGTTCATCTTAAGAACCTCCTTATACATCTTGATCTTTTCGCTCCAAGTACCTTCAAACTATTTTCAGGAGACCAAAGCTCTGATACCAATTGTTAGAATGAATTTAGAATAACTAAGAGGGGAGAGGTGAATCAATTATCCTCATGTCTAGATGTAGAAAATAAAAACTTTCACTACTTCAGATCTACTTGGCAGCAGTAGCATAAGTCAACATCTTTAATCATGCAGTTTACTGTCAATTGAAATTAGCTTGTAGAAACATAATAGTAAAACAAACCATAATCATTCACACAAGTTGACACAAGTATTTAACATGGAAACCCAATATGGGAAAAATGACTAGTAACATGCTACCAAGTTTTCACTCTTCTGAAGTGATGCCTTGTGAGGAGCCAACCCTGTTAAAGGTTACAATAAAACACTGCTAGGTGTGACCTGGTTAAAGGATTTAATCATCCTATTAGGAGTGGCCTTGTTAGAGGGCTTATCACATTCCAATCTGAATGTCACCTTATTAGAGGATTTATACAAATGACTATTGGGTCAACCTTGTTAAAGGATTTAACTGATACAATGGTTAGAAAGTAATCAACAGTTTTGATCTGGTACATACAACTTACTTTGCAAATTCATATCCAATTACAACTCTGATGTTAACTTACTGGATAGCCTGCATTGTCATTTCAACCTTCTGATCTACTTGGAAATCTGTCAAGCAATCACACATGCAACTCTCTACTTCTGTATTCAGCCTTCTCTGCTAGATCATGCCAAACAGTAAATCAACTATGTAATCCTCTTGCATACACATCCGCTCTTCCACACTCAATGAATAACCCCTTGAGGTTATCATATACCTCTTTGTTTAGGTTAGATAAATATTTTTCCACTTAAACAAGATCGTAGATCTTAGGTTAGGTCAGATCCAATGGATCATCCCATCTTTGCATTACATTTACTTCTCCAAAGCAGTCTCTAATTAAATCTTGAAACCATGCATTAATTATGGTTACCCATACATTAAATGATGTGGATCAATCTTTAATTAACATTACATATCCTAATAAAATTAACTAAGTCGGCCAGAGATCTCAAATCTCATCATTAATTCAATTACTGTAAGTCGGCCAATCATCACTGTTTCCACTCAGCAATTTCACGGGTGCTCGACATTGAACAAATTTTCTTGTCACGAACAACTTTACTCGGCACAAGCAACTTTGCTCAACACAAGCAACTTTGCTCGACACAGAACAACCAGAAAAACTATCTTTGAAAGATAAACAACTAATTACTTTGCCAGAGTGCCAATTGATCAAGTACCCTTTTATTTGCCTTAATTCAACCATTCACTTGGTCTTCTTGTTAAATCTTGTTCATCAACAATATATATGGTACTCAAACATATAACAATAGTCTCACCTGTTCAGGTTTGACAACAATGACAAAATAACAATTGCTTGCATTGTCACTTTCCAACATAAATATAACCAGAGTTATAATTTTTTGGTACTAAGTTTTAAGGGTTGATTTAAGGATTAATTTTGGAAGCCATTGATTCACCCACCATCTCAGTTATTCTAAAAGTTTTTTGTGCAATTAGTTAGTTATTTGGTTACAAAGATCAAGAATGGATTGGATTTTGCACTGTAATTCATGAATGGATTAGGGTATTTTTTTTTATTGTTGTGTGTGACATTGATTTGGTATTTTAAAGTTCTTTCTTTAGTTTACTGTAATTAGTTTTATTTTTCACTATCATTGGTTTCAACCTGGCAGTTTGTAAAGATGGAGACCTAGATCACTATCCCACCATTAAATCAATATGAACTCTTGGGGATAGTTAGTAGAATCCATGTACATACCATGTATAATATCTTGGGCCCTCAAATGAAGAAGGAATCCTTTTTAATGTCTTTCCTTAGGTGAGCTAGTGGTGAACCCGACTAGGGAAGACATTGCTACAAGATGCATAACTTGTAGAGGTGTGAACTAATGACCCAATTATCTATTGGGAGGTTATTATAGAGACTTGGTGAAGAGGAGAAGGGTGTTCCAATCAATATTGGAGTCTAAAGCTTGCAGACTATCCAAGCAGTCAGTGAAGTCCTAAAACCCTTATAAAACCTCATATCTTGGATTAGGGGATTGTACAGAGGGTTGGAACTTTAGGACCCCAAAAATATTTGAGAGGTTGGAAAATGAACTTAAGAACCCAATAAAATTTGTAGGGTTATTGTTGAGCATTTTTTTACACAAGTCAATGACTATGATCTCGAGATTTGATTTCCTATCTTGAAAGAATAGCGAAGATATTCCCAAGGTTCTTTGGGGTCATGGTACAACCTGCTTGGTTACTCAGTTGAAGATAAATGTGAATGTTCACGAGGAGGCCTTTTCTGGTACATTGAAGACATTGAACTGCAAAACAAATTTAGTACTTTTTGAGTTTTTTGATTTATCAAAGATGCATCTTTTAACTAAGGATGCGATTTTGTGTTTTTTTTAAAGATGATTACTTTCATAATTATGACATAATTTAAATGAGTAAGGTAACAAGAAGTGAAATAAACTTTCTAAAAATGAAATCCTAATGAACATAAACCATTTTCAATCTTCTCTTGTGAATTTAATGATGGAGTGATTTTGGAACAAACCCACAAAGTATAAATGAGACAATGTCACAATTCTATACTCGATGGATGCAATCGTTTGGAGAGAAAATATATTCACTCATGCAAGATTTTCAAAACCTATCAAATCATGAAGCCACCAAGATGTGTGCACACACAAGATGGATTTATCATTTATCCCAATAGATGATCTTTTCCATGCATTTGTCACAACAAGGTAGATAGATAACATAAAAATCCAACTAATAGAAACACATATTTGAAACACAATAAACAATTGGCTCTTTGAAAACAATGAACAAACATTCATAGATTCATCACTTTCACATAGATAGTAGAAAATATCACACCATGAATGAAGCACAAAACTGTAGATTTTATTGCATTAGGAATTTGACCCTATTACCTTGCTTTTGATAACAATAAATAGAGTTTTGATCTACAAACTCTGAATGCAACAATTAGGGCATCAGAGACTCTAAATTAATGAAAGTAAGCTAAAACTAGAACTTTGCTGAAAGGAAACTATTGCTAACTAATACTAAACAAATTGCATGAATTTTTAATCCATTTACAATCAGTTTGTCCATGCAAGAGAGATCAAACTCGTCAAGAAAAGAGAGGGAAAGAAGATGGGGTTTCTTTGCATGCAACTGGAGTCTTCTTCTTGATCTTGCAGTTCTCCCTTGGGATCTTTATCTATGGTTCTCTCTGTGGTGGGAATTGATAAGGGACCCTTATTCCTTCAAAAATGAACTCTAGTTAGGTACCCATCTAATCTAGAGCTCAACTTCCATGCAAAAAAGTCATCTCAAAGTAAAGACCCATAAATTCAGACCATGGCCTTTGCTCCAAAGTTTTCAAGCGCCAAAAAATGCTAAGTGTTGGAACCCAAAACTGGAGGCCCAAAAGTTTTAGCACTTTCAGAGGCTGAAACAATGAAAAGGATAAAAGGCTGAAATGTTTGGAGGGATAAAAGGCTGAAAAACCAAATTTTAGCCCTTTTGAAAAATGCCCAAGTGTGAAAAAACTGCTTTCTAGAAAAATGGATGACTGGATCCGAGGCATCAGTTGGGAAATAATTTCGGATGGGCATCTCGGAGCCTTTGTATTATCTCCTGAACCTCTTCTTATTTTATCTCTTTCCTTTTTACTTTTTTGATCCTTTATTCTTGCTTCTCTCCGAAGATGGTCAATTCAGAAGCAAAGAACTTGATTTCTTCTTCGTGCTTTAACATTACCTGCATGTCTTCCCTAGAGTAGATCAATTGGTGCAAGGCCTCTTTGGTGCTAACACCTGCCAAAATTTCTTTAAACTATTGCACCACCTCTTTCATTAGATGCAAGATCTATTTATCATGGTCCTGGTATAGGTCCATACCAATCCATGTGAAGAAACCCCCTATCTCACCTACCCATTCCATGACTTCCTTATGTTTTTCTATTATGCGGGATAGGCACTCTTCGAAGACCTTAATTATCTTAGTCATGTGCTTGATCCATGTTTCAAATTTATCTAGTTCTTCACCCTCATATATCTTT
>MU227494.1:3562436-3577416 GCA_018584345.1 Thuja plicata | reverse complement strand
TGCTTGGATGAAGGAAGGGGTCATACATGCCAATAAATATGGAGTGGCCCTTTTCTCTAAGACAGTCTACCATGCATTTTATGGACAACTTAGGTCAATGGGACCCACCATATTATAAATGAATTTCTTTAGGGCCCCATTCTTCTCTGTTAAGGACTTGATTTTCTCCTTTTCCTTACTCATAAATCCTAAAGCATGCTTCAAACCTAGAGCTGTTGGAGATTTGCCTTTGAGCCAGTGGTTGAATGTATGTTTGTCATTGATGAAAACATATAGTATGCAACAATATTATGTATCTAATTATCAATATGGATATGTTGGAGCCTTGCACATTTATTTTTATTTTTTAATCATATTTATTATGCTATGTTCATAGACGCAGATTTAGTAGTACAGTTGAAGTTGAGTTATGATGATCTATTTGCCAGTTACAGTTTTAGGAGATTGTTTATTAAGAGCCAACAATATTTATATTGGTTCTTTAGTTTCACCTATCATTTGGATATGTGTGTTTGGATTTGTGTTTAGTTATGAGCTCATAATGTTTGGTTAAGAGTGCTTAACATATTTCATCTGGATAGTGAAGTTTGAGTTAATTTGGTGGAGCCGACAGTGTGAAGAAACGTGTCCACTCATCTTGAGTTGCATGGTTCTATTTGTGTTGTGTGCTTAGTTTAGTTGATAGAGAAGTTTTTGAAGAGTTTCCTACAAGCCGACTTGATCATATCTTTGGATGAGGATACTTATAGTAGATCATTTGTGATCGCCATATTGAAAAATGTTGAGAAAATAAAAGAGTACAATGTTTGATGTATTGGGCCAGTAAAGCTATATCATTCATTAGTTGAAGATCTATGTGAAGAAGTAGAGAGTGTATACAATTAATTGGAACTAATCAAGACAACATGTCTAATTTATAGTTCAATATCAAATATAGTGTATATCTATTGTGTAGAAGGTTGCAACCTTCATCATTTGAGCAGTGTACTCATAGACAATGTGTCCTCACCTCTAACAGGGTTATTTGTAAAAGACTCCTAAAAGGGTTTGACCTTTGACCAGGTCACTATACTTAATGAATTGTAAAGATCAAATCCTAACAGGGTTGTAAGATCTTCTAATAGGGATCATTATACACTACTGTAGTTCATTGTGGGTGCTTATTCCCACCATAAATTTTACCTATTTTGGGTTTCCCCATAACCAAAATTGTGGTGTTGTATTCTATGTTATCTTGTGTTTATGCTTAATGTTATTCTATACTTAATTTGATAAATAATTGAATCTTGTAGATAACTGATTCACCCCCCTCTCAGTTATCTCTTGGGACTATTCCTAACAATTGGTATCAGAGCCAAGTACCTTGGAGAGAAGGTTTAACAGCTTGAGGTTGATCAGATGGCGTAATTTAGAAAAGAGAGTCCTAAGTTTAATGGAGATAATTATCTTGACTTGAAGAACAAAATGATAACACATTTTTCAGTGTATTGGTTTTGAGATTTTTGAAGCATCTACTCAAGAAGTTGATGTTCCCTCTTTAAAAGATCTTGCTGAAGAAGATTCTACTGTTAAACAAAAGGAAGTATTCACACAAAATGCAATTTCCAAAGAAGCCCTTATAAGTGCCTTATTTGACAGTGAGTTTTCTGAGATTAAGAAAGTAGATAAAGCCTACACAATATGGAAGTATCTAGAAGACATGTTTGAAGGAGATATCCAAGAAAATAATGTGCACAGAAAGATATGGAAGAAGAGATATAATAATTTAGAGATGCTACCTGAAGAGAACATAAGAGCCTATAATCAGAGGATTATTGAAGCAGTTGCAGGAATCAGAAAAAATGGTGGATAAATTATAGAGGAAGACATAATGGATAAATTAATGACTACATTGACAACAAATTATGAGAGCAAGATAAACATCTTAGATGAGACTATAAAATTTTCAAAATAATTCAAGAGAGAGACCCTGATCAACAAAATTTCAGCATTTGAGATATCAAAATTGAAGACAAAACCTAAAAGTGAACCAACCTTGAAAGCCTCAGTCCATGGTAAGAAATCTTTGAACACTTTTGGTAATTTTGATAATGAAGATGAGGATAAAAAACTAGAATAATTCATTTCTATGATTGCTAAGAAAGAAAGAAAAAGAAAAGGAAAATATGAAGGATAGTTACCATTCAAATGCTTTTCATGTAACAAGGTTGGTCATTTTGCATCTAAGTGCCCTACAAGAGTTAAGAAGTACAAAAATAATTTCAAGCCTAAGTATACAAAGGAACATTACTATGCTGAAGATGGAGTGATAGATGAAGATTCAGGAGAAGATGAAATTGGATTCATTACAATTGAAGATATAGAAAAAATGTTTGATGAAATTGACATTGAAGATGAAAAGAAAGCACAAGAGTTGCCATTAATTTCCCAAGAAGACATCAAAATAGACTGGGTCATTGACAATGGGTGTTCACATCACATGATAGGAGATAAAGATAGATTTGTATATCTGGATAGGTATAAAGGTGGCATGGTCAGATTTTGAGATAACACTCCTAAACCTATCATAGGTAGAGGAGCTATCACTTTAGATGGAAAGAACAACACTGATGATGTTCTATATGTTGATGGTTTACATCATAACCTACTGAGTGTTGGATAGTTTGTTGAAAAAGGACATCAGTTGGAATTCAAAAACAATAAGTGCATCACTAATAACAAAGAAGGAGTTATGATTGCATAAGGTTCAAAGACTAAAGGTAATGTTTTTCAACTCAATTCTGAAGCAAGCTATTTTGTTGAAAAAGTAGATGATAGTTGGTTATGGCTCAAAAGACTATGTCATATCAATTTTGACAATATAGTAAAGATAAGAAATGTAAAGGAAGTAAGAGACCTCCCTAGTATTGCAAGACCAGTTGATACTATGTGTAGGGAATGTGTGATGGGAAAGCATGTAAAGGATTCATTCAAAAGTAAGTAGAACTCAACAGAAAAAAATTGGATCTAGTGCATACAAAATTATGTGGACCTACTCAAAAAAGATCATACTATGGTGAAAGGTACTTTATTTTGTTTGTTGATTATTATTCCAGAATGACATGGGTTTCATTCTTGAAAGATAAATCTAAAGCATTTGAGAAGTTCAAAATATTCAAAGCTAAAGTTGAAAATGAGTCTGGATTAAACATAAAGTGTCTGAAATCAGATAGAGGAGAATAATTCACCTCTGACAAATTTTATGATTATTTTGAAGAACATGGGATCAAAAGATAGCTAAGTGAAACTAGAACCCCTCACCATAATGGAATCACAAAAAGAAGAAAAAGGATCATACTTGACACAACACACACTATCATGATTGAAGGAAAAGTTGCACACACCTATTGAAGAGAAGCAGTCAATACTATAGTCTATACTATCAATAGAATTCAATTAAGGCTAGGTGCAGACAAGACAACTTGTGAACTTTAGTTTGGGAATGTACCTACAGTAAAATACCTCAAAATATTTGGAAGCAAGTGTTACATCAAGAGAGATGATGGTGTTGGCAAGTTTGATGCTAGAAGCGATGAAGGTATTTTTATTGGTTACTCTACTAAAAGAAAAGCTTATAGATGTTTTAACTTGAGATTGAAGAAAATCATTGAACGTACACATGTGAAGATTGATGAGAAGTTTATGATTCAAGAGAGATACTATGATTATGCACCTATGATTGAAGATGAGCCTAGACCTATCAGTAATGAAATAGTTATTGATGAAATGTTTGACAACATTGATGTATTATGCAATGACCCTGAACCAAGTGAAGAGGAATCATAGATAATAGATGAGAGATTCACACATAAAGTTCCACAAGTCACTAGATACCATTCAAAATCAGATATAATTGGAGATCAGAGCAATAAAGTTATGACAAGATCTAAAGAAAAAGGTTTAACAATTGATGAAGAGGTATGTTTACTTTCATAAATTGAACCTTTAAGTGTTGAAAATGCATGTAATGATTCAGATTGGAATAAATCAATGAAAGAAGAGTTAAATAAAATAATTAAGAATGACACATGGGAAATGGTCCTTAGACCTTGTGACAAAAATGTGATTGGAACCAAGTGGATATTCAGAAACAAGATGAATGAACATGGTATAGTGTTAAGAAACAAATCAAGACTAGTATGTAAAGGATATGCACAGAGAGAAGGTATTGATTACTCTAATACATTTGCCCCTATGAGAAGACTAGAAGCTATTAAATTATATTTAGCCTATGCAACATTCAAGAACTTTAAGGTATATCAGATGGATGTCAAGTCAGCATTCCTGAATGGTGATTTGAAGGAAGAAGTCTACATAGAGCAGCTTGAAGGATTTATTTTATCAGACAAACATAACATGGTATGCAGACTGAAGAAAGCCCTCTATGGATTAAGAAAGTCCCTAGAGCATGGTATGAAAGACTAGATGGTTACTTGACAAAGTTTGGATTCAAGAAAGGAGAAACCTATTGTAACTTATTCATAAGAGAGACATCTGAAGGATTATTACTTGTTTCTATTTTTGTTGATGACACTATTTTTGATGGTAATGACAAGCTTAGTGCATATTTTTCTAAAGAGATGCAGAGCGAGTTTGAAATGATCATGATTGGACCTATCAAATACTTTTTGGGATTAAATGTACAATAGATAGACATAGGTATATTCATTAATCAGTCTAAGTATGTGTAGGAGATATTGAATAAATTCATGATGGAAGATTGGAAGCCAGTAAGCACCCCCATGATAATAGGAAGCAATATTTCTAAAGATGATGAATCTACAACAATCGACAAGACACTATACAAGTCTATGATTGGAAAAATCATATATCTTACTCAATCTAGACCAGATATTTCTAATGTAGTTGGAATTGTTGGAAGATTTGGAGCTGAACCTAAATAAAATCACTTAATGGCAATAAAAAGAATATTTAGATATTTAAAAGGGACTATAGACTATGGTTTATGGTATCCTAACTCAAAAAATGTAGAACTTCATGTGTATACATATGCAGATTGGGTAGGTTGTGTTGATGATAGAAAGAGTACCTCAAGAGGAGCACTATCTCTTGGAAATAGATTAGTTACTTGGACAAGCAAGAAGCAAAACTGCATTTATCAGTCAACAAAAGAAGCAGAGTATGTAGCAACAACATTAAATTGTTCTACAATTGTTTGGATGAAGAAGATGATAAAAGACTTTGGAATTTAGATTGATTCTCCTATTGTTATTCATTGTGACAATACTAGCACTATCAATATGTCAAAGAACCCTCATGTGATGCATGCAAAGACAAAACACATTGAAATAAAATATCATTTTCTAAGAGAGAAAGTTGCATAGAAAGAAGTAAAGTTGAATTATGTGAACACTAAAGAAAAGTTAGCAGACATATTTACAAAGCCTTTACCAAAAGATACTTTGAGTATCTCAAGGAGAAGCTGAGAGTAATTCCCTTCCCTGGGTCTGATTAGAATTTGCAGCAAGAGAATCAGTCCTTGGTGACTGATGAATGGTTGACTACTCTACTTCAGGAGTAGTACATGTGCTTATTTGTTTTTGGCACCCTTTTCCATTGATGTCAAAGGGGGAGTATATAGTCTGGAGAAGTATACTATCATGAAAAATTAAAGTAGATGTAGCAATAAGAAGATGCACCAGTTAAGGGGAGTTTTGTTAAGGATATTGAGAAGATTGTAAAAAGAAAGAACACTTTTGGATTGATGGTGTTTTCATATGATATGTTTCCATCAATGTCAAAGGGGGAGATTGTTGGAGATTTGCCTTTGAGCCAGTGGTTGACTGTATGTTTGTCATTGATGAAAACATATAGTATGCAATAGTATTTTGTATGTAATTCTCAGTATGGATATGTTGGAGCCTTGCACATTTATTTTTATGTTGTAGTCATATTCATTATGCTATGTTCATAGACACAGATTCAGTAGTGCAGTAGAAGTTGAGTTATGATGATCAATTTTCTAGTTACAGTTTTAGTAGATTATTTATTAAGAGCCGACAATATTTATATTGGTTCTTTAGTTGCCCCTATCATTTGTATATGTGTGTTTGGATTCATTTTTATTTATGAGTTCATAATGTTTTGTTAAGAGCACTTAACATGTTTCATCTGGATAGTGAAGTTTGAGTTAATTTGGTGGAGCCGACAGTGTGAAGCGACGTGTCCACTCATCTTGTGTTACACGGTTTTATTTGTGTTGTGTGCTTAGTTTAGCCAATGGAGAAGTTGTTAAAGAGTTTCCTACAATCCAAATTGATCATATCTTTGGAGGAGGATACTTATAGAAGATTGTTTGTGATTGCCATATTGAAAAATGTCGAGAAAATAGAAGAGCAGAATGTTTGATGTATTGGGCCAGTAAATCTATATCATTCATCAGTTGAAGATCTATGTGAAGAAGCAGAGAGTGTCTGCAATTCATTGGAAATGATCAAGATAGAAGGTCTAACTTATAGTTCAATATCATATATAGTGTATATCTATTATGTAGAAGGTTAAAACCTTCATCATTTGAGCAGTGTGCTTGCGGATAGTGTGTCCTCACCTCTAACAAGGTTATTTGTAAAAGAATCCTAATAGAGTCTGACCTTTGACCAAGTCACTGTACTTAATGCATGTTAAAGATAAACTCCTAACAGGGTTGTAAGATCTTCTAACAAGGATCATTATACATTAGTGTAGTTCATTGTGGGTGATAATTCCCACTAGGGTTTTTACCTATTTTGGGTTTCCCTGTAACCAAAATTTTGGTTTTGTATTTTGTGTTATCTTGTTGTGTTTATGATTAATGTTATTTTATAATTAATTAGATAAAGAATTGAATCTTATAGATAACTGATTCACCCCCCTCTTAGTTATCTCTTGGGACTATTCCTAACAAGAGTTGTTATTGTCTTACTCCCTTCCTTGGTGGGCTCACCTAAGTTTGCCTCTTCAAGTGTATAGTCTTCGGGGGTCATTTGTTCTTGAGAGGTGCTAATGGAAAGGACTGCTACTTGGTATTTCTAGCAACCCCTAGTGTCTTGGGTGACATAGGATATGGTCCTCGCTGGTATGTTGGCCTCTACCTGGTGAAAAGCTTGCCCCAAGAATGCCATGTTTGTATCTTCCCCTTCTTCCTGATCTGTGTAAGTTCCCCTCCTAATATTAATCTCTTTAGTAAAACAAGTAGGTTTACTAAAGGGTGACCGGCTCATATGGGGCAATGTGGAGGATTGAGGCTAAGTTTTATGCTCCCTGGGTTACCCCCTCCTCTGATTCTTTATCTTGTTCCCTATATTTCTCACCTTCTCCCTCATTCATTTCTTCTTCATGACCTTCCCCTTCTCCCCTTTCTTCTCCTCCCTTCTCTTCTTTTGCTTCCCTATCTTTTCCATCCTTATCTTGGGCTTCATCCCCTGAGGAACTGATCAACACTTTTGCATTAAGGCCAGTCATGGCCTCCCGTATGGTCTTGAAGGGTGACATGACTTTTATTCTTATTAACCCCTAAGGATTTGGGATGAAGCATGGTAGAGGGACTGATGGTGGTGGAGTAGGTGTTGGAATTGTGAGTAGTGGATCAGGTGTTGGAATTGTGAGTGCCGGAGTAGGAATAGGAACTGTGAGTGGCAGAGTAGGACTAGGAAGAGTTGTAATGGGAGGTGGGAGAGTAAAAGATGAAGGAGGTGGAGTTGGAGTTGGAGTTGGGAGAGAAGGTGGTGGAGTAGGAATTGGAGGTAGGAGAGAGGTTGGTGGAACAAGAATGTGAGGCAGTGGAGTAGAAGTGGAAGTTTCTCCTGTGGATTTATCCCTTGTTATATACTGAGTTGTTGTGGCATCTTGAGTTTCAGGCCCTTGGCCTATGTTGGAGCTTATCCCTGTAATTGGCACGTTTAGTGTAGGATTGGTGAACTAGGCTAGAGGTGGACTGAGGATCACATACGACTGGATAAGTGTGGGATCTCCCATGTCGAATCCTATTATTGAATTAGGTGTATCCTTTTCCTAGTCTGTAAAGCCTTCAAGGATTTCAAAATATGATATCTGGAACTCATCTGAGCCTAAGGAATCCAGAGGATTGTCCTTCTCCTTAAGATCTTCTATGTGTTTCCTAGAATTCTCCTTTTATTTCCTTTTCTAAGATCTTGTCCTTTTAACCAGAGTGATGTCTTCCTCTTCTTCTGGTTCCTATTTTAAGGTTTCTAGTTGCAGAGACGTAGAATCTCTCCTCATTTTATACATTTTCTTCCCTATTCTGGTGGAAGGGGGAGATTGGCCAAAAGTGGAAGGGCCTTCATCTTGTGGGGTTTATGATGATCCCACTGGAGGATCTATCTATCCAGTCATCCTATTTTTTGGAGCCTTGTGCCTTGGATTTGAGCCATACTCTACTACACATTCATGACCATATACTATCTTTGTCTTTTGAGGTGGGGCCTTCTTATACTGGGGCACCGTAGACTTCTCCCTGAGTTTCTTATCCACCTTATTGGGTGGATTGATAAATGTCTTTACTGAGATTGGATCCATCTTATAAGGCCTCTTAATCCATGTTTCCATTGTTTGGATCATTTTCCTAGCTCAGAATTCAATATCATCATTCTCATCCAATTTATGCATTCATGATGGGCCTATTTTATATTTTGTCCTTAGTGTAAATTGACTCCAACACCCTATCTGAATCTTTATCCCAAATCTGTAGAGGAATACTGATCTTTAAGGCCTCTTCCACTAGTGCAAGGGATATCTTGCAGTAGTCCCTAATCTTTACCTCATAATTGTCCACATAGTTTATCCAATTATCTTCTAGGTGGGGTTCATGGACGTAGAACTTGCTAATGATATAATTGTATGTGCCTATGGGGTCAAATCTAGGCCAAACTATTTTGTACAGCTAAAGTGGGGACTCATCCCACTTGAAGGCCAAGGATTTTCAAAACTTCATGTCTTGTAGAGTGTATGGGCCAAGAAGAATAGGAAAGTCCCAACAATGCTTCTTCTTATGCTTTATTTGTTCATAAGCATCCATGATTTGCCTAGCCATTTCTAGAATAATTACCCAATTAGATGAGTACTTGGGCAACTTATTTGGGTTCAAAGTAGACCCTACTACCCAAATATATGTGAATGTTCTAAATTGTATGTAATAGGCCCCAATGGCCCTCACCTTGGCAGCTGCTTCCTATGACATCCTATTCATAAAATCAACTTCAATAGATCAGATGATCATGAAGATGAAAGCACCATTTACTATTCTCTAATCTAGTCTATATTCTAGAATACTTTCCCTTTTTACCAACTGTGGATATACAATGTGGGGCCATGCATTTTGGTCATTGATGTTCCCCCTCTTAGTAAGCCATGGATGGTCTTCCCATGTGGCTAATAAGTACACTATGTATGTACTCATGTAGAAATTTGGATTGTGTTTTACCAAATTTAGTTCATCTAATCTATCACTGATCATGGTGCCCGAATCAAACTTAGCCTTGAGGCCTATGATCTTCTCTATTAGGATGATCATCCAATCCTCTAGCTGGATGGACTGAGGTAGTCTATACATTCAACTTAGCAGTGTCACTACCTCCTAGACATCATATTTTAAATATCCCCTCCTAAGGTCTATCTTATCCATCTTGTTCTTTGTAAGAGGTTGCTTGAGGTAGTTTTCATTTACAATCTTGTACACCTCTTCACCTTTGTTTTGGAACCACCTAAGGCCATTTTCAATGAAGAAGTCATAGAACTTGTCTATGCCCTTATGGAGGTGGAATACCTCTTCTATGATGTCTAGCCTTATGTCTAGCACCACCTATCCTTCTGTGTTTGTAACCACCCTTTCATCTGGATTGTTGTGGTTTTCTAGGGTCATGATCAGATCAAATGAGGAGACAGCCACTGGGTGGGTTTCTATGTTAACTAGGTCTGACAGGACTAGTGAGGTGAAGTCCTCGGATCTTCCTGCTGGTTGGGAACATCTTACCAAGAACTCATCTCAGTCTACATTCTCAATATCAATGTCTATAATTTCTATGTGTTTGTTCCCAATCTTTGAAGGGGGGTGATTCCCCTTGTATAGGTACTTCAACAGGGATGATGTTTTTTTCTCAGGTATTCCTATGAGACAGGTGCAAGTATCAGTTTCTTTATTGAAAGGAAACTACAAAAATAGGGAAAAAATGATTAATTCAGGAAAATAGAAGTGGGAGGCTATAAAGTAGCCAGAAATGAAGATTTTGCACTTTTAGCCTTTTTGGGCATTCAAATGCCAAAAACTAGGTCAGGGTTTGAAAGGGATGAAAGTGAAAAAAGAGAAAGATAGGAGGAACAAACCTTCTTAGGCTTTTGGAGTGTGAAAGTCCGCACAAAATTTTGGACTCTGAAAATCTGAAACTTTCAGAGGGAAGACCATGTTTTGGCGACCTAGACTTGTTAGTGTTTCAGAATTTTTGGAGGCTTGAAATGACAAAAAGGCCGAAGACATGAGAAACACTTGGGTGAAACCAACCTGACCTAGTTTTTGGCCTTTTGGAGGCCAAAAAGTTGCAACAAGGTTGCGACAAGAAACCCTAGTGCTACCGAACAAAGAGGGAAAAAACACATAGAGAGAGAGTACCTCCTCCACAAGCCCAAGGGCACAAAACCTAGGGGATTGGGGAAGAGAACATGACTCAACTCAAAAAAAACTAACCCTAACCTAACCAACAAAGAAGAAAAAAACTTGACAGAGAGAAAACCTACCTATCAAGTGTGAGGAGTGGAGAGGAATGATGTGAGAGTCCAAAGGCGAAGAACAAAAAACAATGAAGGAGCAAGGATGACCAAACAGTGAGTGTATAGGGAGAAAGGAAAACATAGAAGAAAAAATGCAAAGTGAGGAATCATTTAGGGCTCATCCACCTATGTAGCCTGAGGACAATGTCATCCCTTTCAGTGTTTCAGGGTCTAAAACACCGAAAGGTCTGAGGGTTTTATCCTTCAACCTTTTTGGTGTTTTCAAAGGCCAAAATAGAAAAAGGTCCAGGCTTTAGACTTTGAGCCATTTTAGAGTTTCAGAGAACTCTGGGTCCTCTGAAATGATGAAAGGGCAAAAAGTCTAAAAAATGCTTTGACTTGGCTCAACAGGCCTATTCAGAGACCCACTTGCAAAGAATAGGGAGAGGGGAAGACTCAAAAGAACCAAAAGACATAAAAAGAGAGGGACCCCCATGGTTAGAGGACCAAAAAATTTGGTGTGTGTTGTGGACCCATAATAATTACTTTGGAAAGGAGTGGAGAAAATCCCTATTTTGTCAGAATAGGAGGCCTTCTAGGGCTACTAGCCATTAGGTTTTTTTTGAAGCAATTTGTGGAAATCAACTATCAAGTTGAATCCAGAGGGACTCCTAACACATCTAAGTGATCAAATTGTGATGTCAATAAAATTATCCTCGCCTCTACAAGAGTTCTTACCAAGAATGCAGGTGGAAGTCCTTTAGGTGTGTTGAAGGGCTAGTGAGTTGGAAGCTAGAAGGCACCAAGTGAGAGACCAGGGGATCAAGAATATTGTAGAGATCCTATAGGTCATTATGTGTGTAGAGAAAATACCCTAAAGTCTTTTGAAAGACTAGGAGCATGAGCTTGTGATTGGCTCATCCAACCTACCTATCACCCAGATCACTTGAAGATTTTTACACACACCTTATGTATTCCCAAGGATGTTTGAAAGAATGAATGTGGCATGAGGGAGCCTATAAAATTTGAGCATTGATTCTCTTTTCAAAACCCACAATGTGCATAGTCCTATAAAATCCAATATTACTTTGACATTAATATCATCAGCGTACTTATTCTAGAATTGTAACCGCGATTGTCTTTTGTGGTCCAAATGAGAAGTCACAAAGCTAATCTCAATTCCAAGGGAAAAGTTGTTGATGAATTTTCTGAAGGGACACCTTCCTATCATAAACCCAAAACAAATTAGGAAATCTCTCAAAATGACACTTTATTCCCACAGGATATAGTACCCTTGTTTGACTCATCAACCTTGGTTTTACACAACACATCAACCATGTCAGCTTATGATTTGGGGTCTCAACATGACCACTAGAGTCAGCATACTAGTTCTTCTTCCTCCATAGAAGAGACCATTGAGAAAGAGATTAGGAAGTGTCAACAAGACAAACACTTCTAAAAGATGATGCACACTCTCATGCAATTGGACAAGGATAATTATTTTATGCATCTTGCATCAATAGGTGTCAATCTTCCACCCAAATTTGACATTGAGGGACTCATACAACAAGAGGAGGAGTCCCCCATCAGCATCCTCAACCAACAAATTCAAGACATGAGATGAAAATTAAGGGAACTAAAGAAAGAAAAAGAAAAACCTCATAACAGATACTCATTGGAGTCTATATGTCCCTTCCCATTCGCTAAAAAAATTCACATGCCATTGTTTCCCCCAAAGGTTGAAATTCCTAAATATGACAAATACAATGGGGAATGTGACCCTCAGGATCATGTAAGAGAATTTTTTGCTCTTAGTATGGAATTCATGCATAAAAGGAAATATTTGATGAGATTAATCCCACGAATCCTCAGTGGCCAAGCCTTGGAATGGTTTACAAAATCTCACCTGGAATTCAAACATTTGATGAGCTTGTGCAGAAATTCATCCAACACTATTCCTATAACATCCTACACATGATAAAAATGTTAAATCTATGCAAAAGTAAGAAATACATCGGTGAACCGTTTGTTAAATTTCTTTAGAGATGGAGAAAAATATTTTCATAATATCCCAAACAAATATCTGAATCGGAAAAGATTGGCATCTTCATTAAGAACATGGTTCCCGAGATGAACTATGCAACAAAGATGCAAAAGAACACCTCTTTCGGTGAATTCATCGACAACACTATGAGGATCGAATCTCTTCTCATACAGAAAGGAGAATCACCTTGAATAAAGATGCTAAATCTTCTAGCAATGACAAAAACAAAGATAAGATAAAATAGTGGAATAAGAATCACAATGTGGTCAATGATGGCATGGTTGAATCACTTGAATACAAGCCTAAGGAGCTAGTGTTCAATCTCACTAGTAGCATTCAAGCTACTAAGCTCAACGCAACTACTACCAGTTCTTTTATGAGCACCCAAGACTCTCAAAAAGATAATTAAGGTACCCTGGATGCCACGACCTAAGAAAAATTTAAATCCTCTTAGAGAACCTCTAGAAGATGCGTTAAAGATTTTGGTTGCCCATAAGATCATCACCATACCTGACTTGAAACCTTGGGAACCTGAAGTTAAGCACAAGTGGTGGAACGATAACCAATACTGTGAATTTAACAAGAACAAAGGGAATTTAATGAATGATTGTATGAAGCTAGTGTTAGTGATTTTTCTTGTATCCCTCAGTTGTAAAAGCGACAATGCAAACTAGACCTGGGGATTTTTTTCTAGCTCAAAAGAGTCAGCTCATTCCTATAAACTGAGGGGAAAGCAAATACTAATTGATGAGGATTTGATCCTCCTTCTACTTTGAGTTCCACACACTCAGGTAGGTGCACCTAAAACATGATAAAATCTACATATACAATGACTTACTAGCTAAACCTCATTATGCAGATGTGATCGTAGATAGTTCTTAGACTTATAAAACATGGGAGTTTAACTCAACTAGTCTTATACAGGATCCCACCTGTATGACCTACTAAGAACCAACAAAATGGTCAAGGTAACAACAAGGATATTCACCCTTCTTCTCTTCAAACCTGGAGGCTCAGGTAGGCTAACCTATCAGATTCACTTCTACAAGGAATCACCAAACATATTTTCACTATTCAATGCAACTTGTACACATTTCTGCTCTTAAAAAAGAAAGGTAAAATGAATTGAATTTAATGATTTGATGATGAAACTGCATAACTAGTAAAGATCAGTGCCTTATCTATTGGGAAACAGAGTCAAATAAACATACAAACCCCAAAAAACCTAACTCCAATCTCAAAGAACCTGAATGAAATGCCTTATAATCCATTCTTCTCATTTCAATATCTAGACATCAAATTCATGTGCTGAACCTAAACTCTCAGAACTTGCATTCAAGATTTAATCTCTCCTTGAAAGAAACTCAAAAAACAAGACCATAGCTACCTTGTAACTAGTGCATTAACATGCCTTACAGATTAATACACAAGAATTTGAACCAAGCATACAAAGACATCAGACAGATATCTGAATAGGGATTCCATCATTCTTCATTTAAATTCATCTGGATATATACATTGCAAGACCATGAACATGAGAGTAAGACTCCCAAGACAGAATACTTTCTAGCAGCATGAATTTCAACATCCATTACAATCAGAAGAAAATCCAGATATAGGAGAAAGAAAAATAATCTCAGTCACCGACACCTGTCAGTCTCCAAAAATATCTGCAACTGCTTCAATCTGCAACTGCAAAAATATGATTTGGTCTGGACTTGTATCTTCTTTGTTTTTTCCAAATTTAAGCTGAGTCATTGTTTCTTCATTTTTCTCAAACTGATTTATTCCTGCACCAAAATGGACTGTAAAAATGAATTCCTCATTTGAGACCTTTCCGACAACATATGATACTTGGTATTTTGGACAAAATTTGCCTCCTCAACCATTAAATCAAACTCTCTCGTGCATATTTCAACAGTTTAAAATATTTGAATTTATTTCAATAGTCAAACTATTAAATTGAAATGACATTTTAATATTTGCATTTTTTAGCCCATATTTCATCTCATTCTACCAAGTGTCAATTAGACTTAATGGCTTATAGGTTATATGTTGAGCATCTTCCTTTTAAGCCATTAAGTCAACCATTAGATATCTTTCAACTTGCACACCTTTTAACCCTTTTCTTTTTGAGATTAATTCATTTTAAATTGCAAATTAATCCTTATTTCCCTA
>MU227494.1:3545370-3562386 GCA_018584345.1 Thuja plicata | reverse complement strand
CTTAATGGTTAGATGTTGAGCATCTTTCCTTTAAGCCATTAAGTCAACCCTAGGATCTCTTTCAACTTGCAAGTTCTTTAACCTTTCCTTTGTTGAGATGAATTTATTTTAAATTTCAAATTAATCTTAGATTTCATCTCCTCTTGCCACTTGTCAATCAGACTTAATGGTTAATGGTTAGATGTTGAGCATCTTTCCTTTAAGCCATTAAGTCATCCCTAGGAGCTTTTTGAAACTGTACACTTTTTAACTCCTTTTGAAATAAAATCAACTTAAAATTTATTTAAATCTGCACATTTTACCAAATTGCACCAAGTGGCATCTTCTAATTGGTTTGCAAGTACATTGGGCACCATGTGTCATCCTCTAATTCACTGCCTCAACACTATAATGGATTGCACCACGTGTCATCTTCTGATTGGTCTGCAGGTCCACTGGACAACATGTGTCATCCTCTGATTCACTACCTCAACACTGTACCAGATTGCGCCATGTGTCATCTCTTATTTTTTCTACAAAATAATGGGCCCCACCACACACTTAACTATCTAGCAAAGAGGCCCACCAAATGGCCTCTTGGTTCTTTCTTCACATTATAATGTAAGTGCTTTAGTATATAAATACTAAAAACTTTTGCAGCACCATGCATGTGGGATATATCTCTGTGCATTTTTTTTAAAACTTTCTGAGACTTCCTGCAAGTGCTGCTCACTCATGGCATCATTTTATTGTTTTTTAAGACTTTTATTTTGCTCCATGTAGCTGGGCGCCCCTTCCTATGGATTCATATTTTGCAATATAAAGTTTAAAAAATCTTTAAAACCTCCTCTTTGGCTGGGCGCAACATGCTCTACTACTGTTTTACTCTTCATTTCCTTTCAAAAACTTAAAAATCAGCCTCCATAGGGCTGGGCGCCCCTTCCTATGGATGCACATTTTGTATTTACTTCCTTTAAAACCTTCCAATCAGCCCTCAATAATAGGTGAACCATGCTGCTTTGTCTGCTGGTTTTACTTGCATACTTTAGATGAAAACCCCTTTTTTTTAAAAAAAAATCCTCCATAGAAGGCTGCACCTTATACCTTTGCATCCATTTGCATTTTTTTTTTAATAAAACCCTTTGAAAACTCAGTCGTCTTGCTTGGGCACACCAATCTGTGGTGCTGGTTGCAATGCATTTTAAATAAAAAACATTAAAACAACTTCTCTGAGATTGGGTGCACCAAGATGTGGAAACACTTTGTTGATTAAAGTTTTATTTAAACAAAAACCATCACTCTCTGTATGCTGACGTGCACCTCAATATATTTTCTTTTAAAACTTTACATCTTGCACAAGCATGAAGAATGCTGACAAATGTCGATAAATTTGACCTTATACCTTCAGATTTGATTGGCCATGGCATAGTTCCAATTTTTTTATATTCGATTTCATTGGCGCATATTTTTAAAGATCATTATTTAAATCACAAAATGATTTAACATAATAATGTCATTTAAAACTTCGTAAACTGAGTATTGGATTCCATGAATAGACGATAAGTCTCTGAGATACTAGTGCAATGATCCCCATTTTCATCCTTGACAAAAAATTTGATCGATTATGCAACCTAGAAAATAAAACCACTAAGCTTGCAATCAATTTTAAAACCATTTTTCAAAATTCTGCAAACTGGCTTTATTAATGGCGAGTAGCCTTCGGAATAGCCTTTAAAAATAGACTAAATAATACTTTGCAACCATGGGGTTCGGATAGTACATTCTTCTCTATCATATGAACCATTATCATTAACTAGACTGGCTTTGAAAACACTCGGCCCAAAGATAATAATATGCAAAGTATACCACTTTGTTATATTCTGCAACTCGCAAAATTCAGACTTGTGCAAACCCTGCCAAAGGTGCCACTTGAAAAGTCATCATACCACCTCTTGAAGATCTATCACTTGGAAAAATAATTCATTCATCCTCATCGAATACACATGCAAAATGGCTTAGTTAGATTCACCCTTAGGTGTAAGATGCAAATAATCAAACTTAACAATTCAAAAAAATAGTGTAAGCGCAAAATGTTGAATCAACATAAACTTCATCCAGATCAGTCATTGAAAGATTAGAAAGATATGATTTGAGACTTCACCATCAGATCAAGTAGTAAACTTACATTCCATGAGAATGATTCCACAATTGGTTCTTGAAAACAACTCTCATAAAATGACCATTTTGCAAACTATAATTCTGTGAATTGAACTCACTAATGGCAAGTAGCTTCTTGAATGAGCTTTGAAAACTGACTGAATGACTTCATAGGAACATGCCATCATAAAATTATGTTCAATCTCAACATGTGAGAACACATGATAGAGGAAATTTCACAGAAAGATTTGAGCCAAAAGATATCATTGATCAAATATAGCCTTCTGAAACATTGATTCTATCTGCACTATCAATCTACACAAATCACCTTAGAAACAAGCTTTGAAAATTTACCAAATGAAACCCCTAAGATCCAGAATCTTGGATAATTATTCAATCTCACATAATGAAAATGAATCCATCACTAGATTTCTCAGAAGATCAAAATGAAAATTATCATTAAAGACCAAAGTCAGCTTGCTAAAAACATTCTGGATCTGAAACAGTGAAACAAGCAGAAATTTGATTTGGAAACAGCTTAGGAAAGTGACTCGATGGACTTTTCGTGACCTAAAGATGGTGAAACAAGAAGTATTTGACCTCTATACTATAGTACAAAAGGATTTTTCTCAATTAGGTCAAAAATTCAAAACTTACAATTGGTCAAACAGGGCTACTCAAAATTCTGGGCAGGACAAAGAAACGAGACATATCTAGAAGACCAACTTTGAGGGATCAGAAAACCTATCAAACAGACTTAAAATAAATTGGGATTTGAAATATAGGCTTTATAATATACATTCTCAACATTATCCAAAGTGGCGGGCCATGAAACTCAACAGTACACAAGATATTCAAATGCAAACTGGGCCTGTTACAACAAAGTGACACTTAGGCATAAATGCAGATTTGGACAAGTGCTCGAAACAAGACATCACGAAACAACTTGAAACTCAAATTTAATGACCTGGAATGTCTTCAAATTTATTCAAATGAGTTGAAATGAATGGTAGACAATCAAACTTATTTGGGCAAATAGGCACAAAAAGTGATCATAGGGCTTCAAATTGCAAAATTTTAAGATGGTACTTAAAAAACCCTTACTGTGTTTTGTAGTCCCAACGGCTAGAACACGTGATACAGAACTTGATCAACAATAAGAACATTACAATCGGTACCCATGAATCAAATGATGACCATAAGATTTCAAGCAACCTTTACCATCCTATGAGAAAGAAGAATATTCAAAAACTCAAGTAGCTACAATAAACCATACCTACACAGACAATGAAAATGTGATTCACATGCTTGAACCCTCTGATCAGTCAATCATTGTCATTATCATTAAATAAAAAGAAAAAAATTATGCCAATGTTGTCACTCATAATCAATCCAAGGCTACTCTTAAGGGGGTAGCATCTGTACCCAAGAAAACTATTACACCAATGAGAAAACCCTCACCATCAAAGAAAGCTACTATATCACTCCCTTCTATTAGCTACAACTTGGTTGATCAAATACACAAACTCCTGATCAGATCTCCATTTTTGAATTTCTTAAACTATCACCATCACATAAGGAGATTTTTGAGACAACTCTTTGGGAGACTAATGTACCCAAAGATCTTGATGTCGGTTAGTTCCAAACCATGGTCAATCACTTAACTTCCCCTCATTACCTATCCTTCTCAGAAGAGGATGATAAATCACTTAGTCACCCTCACAATCAACCTTTTTCATATAGAGGTCTTAATTCATAAGCATAGAGTCAAATGTGTTTTGATAGATGGAGGGACTAGTTTGAACATTTGTACTCTCAAGATCATCACAACATTAGGTTTCTCTAAATATGCTATTGATCCTAGAAGGAAAATCACTATAAAAGCATATGATGAGGAGGAAAGATCATCAAAAGGACTAGTAGTGCTACCCATTAGAGTGGTGTTGGTTGAACGAGATGTCATTTTTCAAGTGTTAGATTTACCTTTGGCATACAACATCCTACTAGGGAGACCATGGATTCATGACATGTAGGTAGTTCCTTCTACGTACCAACAATGTGTGAAGTTCCCATACAACAAGGTGGAAATCTCTATCTCAGCTGACAATACATACTCTCATAATTCCTTGAAACAAGTAGAGAGCATGGTTCCTCACAACAAAGAAGCATCCCATGGACCAACATCTGAGAATTCTCAAATAGCACTCATGAATACTTTTGGAGAGAAATTTCAAATTAAAAACACAAGTATGGGGGAGTATCAGTTGTCCATGACTAATCTCCCTACATCCCCTAGATCTTATGATATGCCATCATTAGCATTTAAAACATCAAGTGGTCAGAAAATAGAAATACATGAAGGGACTGACATGGTCAAGGCTTGTGTCCTTCTCTCTAAAGAAAATGAGGAAAAATTCATCCTGGCATGGTTATATAAAGGTGAAGATCCAGATCAAGAGATTATACATGTTGAAATTTATCCAAAGAAATATGGAAAAGGTTATCAAATTGGTAAACAAATGGGTTATAAAGGGAAAGGACCCCTAGGAAAAGACAAATGATTACTAGAACCTATACATACAGAGTTCTAGAGTCCCATGGATTTAAAAGGAGTAGGCTACCATGAACAAAGGTTCCATCCTTCCATTAGAAACATCCCTACTAATGCTCGCATGGACATATCTAACAATGAGAGTGAAGAGGAAATAGAACTCACCCCATTGTCTTTCGAAAGGTTGTTTAATATTCAAGATTTGGGCTACCAAGGGGAACCATACATCACACAACCACTCAGAAATCACTATAGAGATCACTTCAAACTAAATGAATCCTCATATCCTCTATTTTGGGAAGACACTCAGATGACCGAAGTAGGGACAATGAGTCCCGCTCAACAAGATGACTTATTTATAAGAGAAATTGAATCATAGAAAGGGAAAAAAAACTAAAATCAGACATCCAAACTGGGGTAAACTTGTTCCTGTCTCTCATTTTCTATAACTCCCCCATATCTCAAATGATCAAGTGTATGCTCTTGAGGAGGCTCCAACTCCAGCATGAAAGTGTGAGATTAAAAAAGATGAAAATGTCAATGAATCATGTAACAATACAACTACCTCAGCAACACTCTCATGATATTTGGAAATACTTGATCACATTCACATTCAATATAACTATGGGGGAAATGTAGGAAATGCTTTGGAAGAGAGGCATCCTCACTGGGGGAAAAATGTGGCTCCTACCCATGTGCTAGACCTACCCCATTTTGTTGAAACACTCTCATGAGTACGAGTGGGATTCATTCTCTAATGCTACCATTGATATTAAAATTGATGTCATCCACAAATATGCTCCTCAATTTGAACCAAGCGAAAGTTCTAATGTCACTCGAGTTTTTGAATTAGAATCTAACTCAGACTCTGAAGATGATGACAGACCTCCCCTTCCTCCTAATATAAATTGGAACTTTAGAGATAATAGTAGAAATACTCTTCCTTCAGAACTTTGGAACTCTGAGGAAGAAAATGGAACAACTTGGAGCCTTTTGGATATTGGCATGACCCCTCATTCATGCCTCCTATCTTCGAGAATTGAAATTGTGCTGCTAAGTACTCTTCTAGAATGGGTGGCTTATCACAAAGCAAGTCAGAATGATAAAGCTAGGTCAATCAGGTCAAACTCACATAATACCAATAATGATTCCCTTAGTAATATTAGGATGAATCATGGCCTAGGCAGTCCTTCAGAGAGTGTTGTAATAGATCTTCTCTTACCTGTTGAAAACCTTGATCTTGATAACTTGGTGCTATCCCTAGAACCTGTTGAATCTTTTCTCTTGTCCATCCCGATCTGATTGAATGAAACCCAAATGAGCCTTTGAACCTAATTTTCCCACCAAATAACCACACCTTGGCTTTCTAATTGAATTCCATTGAGCCCTTCACCTCTTCCACTAGTGCAAAAAGTGTAAACATGACAGAGGGGGACATCAAGTTTCTCAACCTAAAAAGGAAAAATAAAAATAAAAAGAGGTCTGATGGTGAAAACCACTTTGTGGCAGTATCAAAACCAAAAATAGTAAAAACAAATAGGGTATCCAAGGGTGAAAACCTCTTCAAGGTGTCAGAGGATGGAAAACTTGATCTCCTTCCTAATCACTTTCAAGAACAATCCTTAGTGTTGATAGAACTCACACAATCGGTTAATTTGGGAACAACATAATAACCTCAGTTGATTTACTTGGCATAATCTCTATTTGAACAAGAAAAGAAAGAAATCATCCAATTCTTCATAAAAATGAAAATTAACTTTGCCTGGTCCTATTCGAACATGCTAGGACTCGACATAGATTTGATTGTGCATCACTTGTTGATTTCTCCAGGAGTCAAACTAGTCAAGTGAAAGATTCGAAAGATGCATCCTCTTGTGGAACTGCTAGTCAAAGAAGAATTAGAAAACTACTAAAATCTAAATTCATTTGTATGATAGCAGATGCTAATTGGATTTCTAACATTGTTCCTATAACTAAACTGTTAGAGTATCTATTTATCTTCACTTATTAATTAGATCACGTTGATTTAATTATAAAGTTGTCTATGTACTCTTTTTTCATTTAAGCTGTCTCTTAGGTGCTTATAATTAATATTTTATATTAATTATATTGTGCAACCTAGCTTTTACCTTTTTAGGGTTTTGTTCACCTTTAAGGTTGAACTTTTGTAATTATTGTTTCATTACTTTGGAAATACATTTTTCTCTCACTCCACTGAGATTTTCCAAACCCTTGCTTTTGTCACTTTGGTTGGTTTCCTTTCAGCAACAGGTTATTTGCATGCAGGTGTTCTTGGAAATCTGTGAAGTTGGATTTCTCAACTTCTACATGGTATCAGAGCTTTCTTACTACTGCCTGGTCTGAGGGTTTTTGAAGCCATGATTCGCAACCGACAGTGGAAAAGTTTCTTCTCTCTAGAGGGTTCTGGGCTTGCCCTTCAGATCTGGTATTCTCTGTAGGATGATATTTTTTGTAAAAAATTTTGGTGCATTTTGAGCCAAAATGGACTCCACCATTGTGCTTAGAAGGCCCACGAGAGTTGAAATACATATAAATTTTGAAATTTTTGGTCACAGTGACCTTGAGGAAAAATTTTTGGCCTCCTAGGCCGTGAGCTCTTTTTCAGAGGTGCAGTTGGTTTTTCGGCCGTAACTTGAGCATACGGTGTCCGTTTTTGAAAAAAAAAAATTGCTAGAAAGGTGTTTTCAAGTCAGTCATGATGATACTGGTCTTGTTTTCAGATTCAGCCATTTGAGCTCTCTTTTTTGGCATTGAAGTAGAGGCTTCCATTTCCTCCATCTCTGCATCTGGCATCTAGGTTTTCTTCTATTTTTTCGTGCTTTTAGTAATTTTTTCTTTGCTATACGGGGGATAGAATCATATATTGTGGGGGGGTGTTTTTTCTTTCTATCATTTAATTTTAGAAAATGACCCTTCTACTTCTATCTTTTTCTTCTCTCAATGTCGGACCCCTCTGTGGCCCGGTTGACACCGCACAATTACCATACCTGGAAAGCACACATGACTAGGCTACTCATGTCACATGGCCTATGGTCATGTTCGGATGAAAACCAACCTATCCTGCAACATCCTTTTGAGGTTCTTTAGCACATGAATAAAATAGATGAAGCCATGGGCTTGATTGCACTGAACATCTCCGACAGTCTCCTTTTTCACCTGGTTGGTTTGACAACTCCTAGGGCCATTTGGGGCTAGTTTTCAGATTTGTTTGGCATAGTGAATGAGTTTTAGGCACTACAGCTTGATGCAGAGCTAACCACTTTGACTCTTACCTACTTTCCCACTATGGAGGACTTCTTGGTGAAGTTCAAATATTTGCGCTCAGTTTTGCAGGGATGTGGGAGAAACAAGACAGATGATGAGTGTATCTTCCTGATACTCTCAAAGTTGAGAGGACACTATCAGATCTTTTCTTCTACTTTCTACTCCACCATGGATGCTTTGGGTACTAGACACACCATGCCTTCATTAGAGACATTCTGTGATTGGTTGACACAGGAACAGGAAAAGATCCAATAGATGGATGCTTCTGGCTCTTCTAGCCAAGCATTGGTTGCTCAGTCTTCACAGGGGAAACCAAAATAGAAATCCAAACCAAAGAAATATTCAGCAGGCAATGAGTATTCCTCCAAACTTGCACAAAAAAATTATTCAAAACCTCCAGCTAACCCTTCTAAGGGTAAATCTTCTTCGAAGTCTACTGAGTCTACCTCCAACACTAAGAAGAAATCAGTTGAGACCTGTAGTTTTTGTGGAAAGGATGGACATCCTATTTCTAAGTGCTAGAAATATTTGGAGGCTTTAGAGGAAGCCATGTAGGAGCATCACATTTTAGCTCCTTAGTCCACATCCTCCCCTGCAGGGAAAGGTCATGCTCTTATTGCAAAAGTAATGACTTCTGGGCCCACCTGGATTCTTGACTCCAGTGCCTCTCACCACATGACTCACACTCAACAGTTGGTCACCTCACTTGCTCCTTGTGCTACTTCATAGATTGCTATTGGGAACTCATCTCATCTTTCTATTTTGGGTTTTGGTTCTGTTGCATTAGCTGGGGGTTCTCTTCAAGATGTTCTTTTTGTCCCTAACATTTCAATGAACCTATTGTCTATCTATCATATTTGCCACTCTGGCTCTGGTAAGACAGTTGAGTTCTCACCACATGATGTTTCTATTCAGGACTTACATGATTCTAATATGATTGTGGCTACTAGGAGTGTTGACACTGCATCCCGACTATACAGATTTGATGAATTTGAGTCTTCTGCTGGCACATGTTCCTGTCTTATAGCACATGCACATTTAGTGAGTAGGCTTTTTCATGAGCATCTGGGCCATGTCAATTACAGATATCTTCAATAGATTAGCACACAGGCACTTGTTCTTGGGCTTCCACAAATTACTTGCATTGATGGGGTTTGTCAGGGTTGTGTTCTTGGCAAAAAACATAGGGATCCTTTTCCTCATGGACGGGCTACTTGTGCTTTGGCACCATTGGAGTTGATTCATAGTGACCTCATGTCATTTTCCACTCCTTTTTTTGGTGCCAGATATGTGCTTACTTTTATTGATGACTTCTCCAGGCGCACATGGGTGTACTTTTTGAAGTACAAGTCTGATGTCTTTGATTCATTTTGAGTCTTTAAGATGTTTGTGAAGAAGCAATCTGGTCTTTCTATTCGTCAGATATGCATAGATAATGGGGGGAAGTATGTGAACCATGCTTTTAGGGATTTTTGCTCTGAACATGGTCTTCAACATCAGTTTTCAGTGCCCTACACCCCTCAGCAGAATAGTGTGGCAGAGAGGAAGAATAGAACACTTCGGGAGATGGCTAATTGTATGATATAGTCTAGGTCCATGGATTAATCCTTTTGGATAGAGGCAGTCAATTGTGCCAACTATATTTAGAATCAAATGCCTTACAAGGCAGTTTGACATATGACTCCTGAGGAGGCTTGGTCTCATGTCAAGCCTAATGTATCTTCATTTTGAGTTTTTGGTAGTGAAGCATGGGCATTTGTTCCTGATGCTCAGAGGAGAGTGATGGAGCGGAAGAGCTGAAACCTCATTTTTGTTGGCTACTATGAGGATGTTAAGGCATACATGTTGTTTGATCTTGATTCTAGAGAGGTCCTGTTTCAATGAGATGTCCAGTTTGATGAGCACCTTCCTGCAGTAGATACCCCACTTCTAGAGTCTACTTCACTTACCACTACTCCCTCATCTCTTCCAGGTTTGTTTTAGGATGGTGAGGATGATGATCTTGGTGATCCCCATTTACCTCCACCACAGGATCCTCCACTGATGCCTAGATGGGCTCGTGTTACAGTTGATGCTGCAGGATCTCTGGATGGTGACCCTTCCACTTCCCTTTGCACCCGGTCTCATATTGTGGGTTCCTGTCTTCTGAGTCATGCTATTTGTGGGGATCCTTAGACATTTGCGGCAGCCACAGGACATACTAAGTGGGACAGTGCTATAGAGGAGGAGTATTCTTCTTTGATGAATAATCACACTTGGGGTTTTTGTTCTCTTCCTAAGGGAAGAAAGTTAGTGCGATGCAAGTGGTTGTATTGTACTAAGTTTTCTGCTGATGGTTCCATTGATAAGTACAAGGCATGTCTTGTTGCGAAGGGTTTTCCATAGGTTGAGGGTATTTATTACACTGAGACATTTGCCCCTGTCACCAAGATGAACTCTATTTGCCTTGCCTTATCCCTCGCAGCTTCTCAGGGATGGCCCATTTTTCAGATAGATGTGAAGAGTGCATTCTTGCACGGTGATCTTACAGAGGAGATTTACATGGAGCAACCTTAGGGATTTGTGTAGGATTCCTCCTTGGTTTGCAAACTTTAGCATTCTTTGTATGGTGTCAAATAGGCCCCTTGGGCTTGGTATGAGAAGATGGAATCCTTTATGCTTTCTACAGGACTCACACACTGTCATTCCGATCCTACAGTCTACATTCAGCATCTTGAGGATGATTTTTTGATCCTTGTGCTATATGTCAATGATCTTCTCATCACAGGAATCTCATCTTCTATGATTTAGGATGTTCAGCATGCAATGATGGAGTAGTTTGAGATGACAGACCTTGGTCTATTACACTTCTTTCTAGGTCTGCAGATTGTTAAGTCACCTGTTGGGATATTTGTTTACCATCAGAAGTATGTTCTTGACATGCTTTGGTGCTTTGATATGCTTAATTGCAAGCCTGCTCCCACACCTTTTCATTTGGGTGTTACTTTGTCTACCTCTTGCACTTCACCTTCAGTGGATTATACATTGTATCGACAGTTGGTTGGAAGTTTATTATACCTGACACACACTTATCCTGATCTCTCCTTTCTAGTTGGTCTAGTCTTGGTTCTCCCATGAGCCTCATGAGAGTCATTGGCAAGCTGCCAAGCATATTTTGAGATACATTCAGGGCACACTTATGTATGGCATTCATTACACATCAAGGGCTCCTCACATTGTTGGCTACACTGACTCAGATTGGGCTGGTGATGTTGATGATCGGAAGTCTACTTCTAGCTTTGTGTTTTGTCTTAGCTCTGGTCCTATCACATGGTCATGCAAGAAGCAGAATGCTCACGCACTTTCATCTAGAGAGGCTGATTATAGAGCAGCAGTGCATTCTAGTCAGGAGATTCTCTGGATTTGATAGTTGATGACTGAGTTTGGCTTTCCTCCTGATTCTCCCACTATTCTGTGGTGCAATAATCAGAGTGCTATTCACATTTCCCATAACCTAGTGGATCATCAGCACACTAAACACATTGAGCTTCATATGCATTTCATCTGTCAGCAAATTCAGGATGGTGTTCTCACTTTGGAGTACATTCCCATTGACACGCAAGTTGCTGACATCTTCACCAAACCTTTTGCATCTCCGCGCTATCTTCAGTTGTGTTCTATGCTTGGGGTGACGGAAGTTGTCCTTGGGGGGTCTTGTTGAGGCATTCCTTCCTTCATGTTTTTTCAGCATGTTTTGTTTTATCTCTTTTTGGAGAGGGGTTTTTCCCACTGGGTTTTCTCCTTTATCTCCGGTACATAGAGATTTTCTTGTATTGGGTACCTGATCAGGCCTTGTTGCCAGGACCCTCTTTTCCTACTTTCATAGCTGTGCTAGGTTAGCTTACCTCCTGAGATTTGCTTAAGGGGGGGTGTTAGAGTATCTATTTATCTTCACTTATTAATTAGATCATGTTGATTTAATTATTAAGTTGTCTATGTACTCTTTTTTCACTTAAGTTGTCTCTTAAGTGCATATAATTAATATTTCATATTAATTATATTGTGCAACCTAGATTTTACCTTTTTAGGGTCTTGTTCACCTTTAAGGTTGAACTCTTGTAATTATTGTTTCATTACTTTGGAAATACATTTTTCTCTCACTCCGTTGAGATTTTCCAAACACTTGCTTCTGTCACTTTGGTTTCCTTTCAGCAATAGGTTATTTGCATGCAGGTGTTCTTGGCAATCTGTGAAGTTGGATTTCTCAACTTCTACATAAACAAGATAAGTCAATTCAGGTTTGCACAAACTTCAAAGATTTGAATAAAGCTTGTCCCAAGGATGACTTTCCATTGTTGAACATTAACGTGATTTTGGATATCATAGCTAGCTACAAGATGTGTTCTCTAATGGATGGATTTTCCAGTTACAACTAGATAAGGATAGCTCCTTAGGATCAAGAGAAAATTGCTTTCACATGTGCTTGGGGAAATTTCTTCTGGAATGCCATGCCTTTCGGTCTCAAGAACATCGGTGCAACATAACAATGAGCTATGACTACTATATTTTATGATATGAGGCACAAGAACATGGAGGACTATGTAGATGAGACCTTTGCAAAATCAGTGAGAAGAGTTACCCGCCTAACTGATCTAGAAAATATTATGGATTGAATGGAACAATTCAAGCTTAGGATAAACCCTAAAAGGTGTGCTTTCAGTGTGAATTCTGGTAAACTTCTTGGATACATTGTTTCAGCTAAAGGAATTGAGGTTGACCTTGAAAAGGTAGCAACAATAATAGAAATGCAACCACCTCACAACATTAGTCAAGTAAGGACTCTACAGGGCAGGATCCAATCTATTAGACAATTTATCTCCCAACTTGCAGATAAGGCACAACCTTTCACAAGGAAACTACACAAAGGAGTTACATTCAAATGGGATGAAGGGTGTGAGAAACATTTTCAACTAATCAAGGAATATTTGGCTAATCCACCTGTATTAATGGCACCAATACCAGGAAAACATCTCCTTCTCTATATTTTGGCTATGGAAACATTGCTAGGAGCTTTGCTAACACAACATAATGAAATAAGAAGAGAAAGAGCAATATATTACATAAGAAAAACTATGGTTTTATAAGAACATAACTACACTATTGTTGAAAAATATTGTCTATACATAGTTTTTCTTCTCAAAATCTCAAACACTACATGTTGGCACATTCTGTCAAGGTAATTGCCAAAATTGATCTTCAAAAGTACTTATTAAATAGAGTAACTCTCACTGGATGAATGGAAAAATGGGTCATGATCCTTAGTGAGTTCAAAATTTAATATGTGGATAGGAAGGCCATCAAGGGACAAATTATTACTGACTAACTGGAAGATGCTCCTCTCACAGATAGCCAACCTCTACTTATAGAATTTCCTGATGAAGCTATATTGCATCTAACAAAGCACACATGGAAGATTTTCTTTGACAGGTTCTTCACACAACAAGGATCTGGTGCTAGAGTAATTTTCATTACCCATCAAGGCTATAAGATTCACAAATCATACAAAATGATGTTCCCTTGCACCAATAACATTTTTGAATATGAATCTTTCAAAAATGGATTAAAGATGGCCATTGAGTGAAAGATTACAAAGCTGCACATTTACGGTGATTCTCAACTAGTAATTAACTAGGTCAATGATCAATATCAAATGAAAGATGAGAATCTCATACCATAAAAAAGGATGATTGATGANCTCAAGAAGTATTTTATTTTCATTACCTTCCAGCAAGTGCCAAGGGAAAAAAATATAGTTGTTGATGCTATGGCTACTTTAGCTTCGATGCTACAACTGGAGGAACATTAGTTCCACTATGAATTCCTAGTGGAAGAGATCTCTTTTCCTGCATACAACTCTCCTGAATCCTAGATTATCTACTCAATCATGGGCACTAAACATTCCTGCTATAGCCAAATCTACTCCTATCTCTGTGACCAGATTATCCCTCCTGACTTATCTAAAAATGAAAAGAGAAAGCTTATAAGGAACACATCACGTTACTTTATCATGGTTAATGAATTGTATAGAAGAGGTCTTGACGGTACTCTCCTTATATGTATAGAATGTTCAATGAGTCTAAGCATGCACAAAATTCCATGAAGGTATCTGTAGGTCTCACTTGAATGACCTTTTGTTAGCAAAGAAAATCCTGCGAGTAGGATACTACTAGCCTTCCCTTGAGAAGGATGCTATTCAATTTTATAAAACTTGCAAGAAGTGTCAGACCCGTGGTAACCTCACTCATGCTCCTGTTCAAGAGTTGATACCTTTTATCACCCACTGGTCATTCCAATGATGGGCCTTCAATGTAATAGGGAAAATATATCTCTCTTCCTTCTGGAGGACACAAGTTTATTATCACTGCAACTAAATACTTTACAATGTGGGTTGAAGCAGTCTCTCTCATTAAAGCAACTGGAAAGAAAGTGTCCATGTTCATCTTGAAATATATCATTTGTAGATATGGGATAGCCTCCTCTATCATCATAGACAATGGAGGACAATTTAAAAATAAGGATATGGATGACTTATGTGAAAAGTTAAAAATTAATCAAGATTGTTCCTCTATTTACTATCCTAAAGGGAACAAACAAGAAGAGGCCTCTAATAAGAGTATATTGAAAATCCTACACAGAATAGTCAGTAAGTCAAGAAAATACTGGCATCTTCAACTCAATCCAGTCTTATGGGCTTATCCAACTAGCATCTCTACACCTACAAGGGCAACGCCATTTTACTTGGTATATGGCATAGAAGCTATATTGCCCATTGAAGTATAAATACCATCACTCCGAGTTAGTTTTCATGGACTCATTACTAATAAAGACTATCAGATTTCTAGAATCTAGGAGCTTGAATTATATGATGAACGTAGAAGAGAAGCATTTGACCATCTAAGGGTCTATTAGAAAAGAATGTCTCAAGGCTACAACAAGAAGGTAAGACACAATGAATTTTAGGTTGGTGACCTTGTACTTAAAGAAAATCCAAACAATCAGCAACATCATGAACAAAAGGGAAGTTTGAACCCAACTGGTTGGGTCCCTTTGTGATCACTGCAACATTTGGTTCCAAAGCCTATCAACTATCAACTCCTGAAGGTGAAACTTTCACTGACCCCATCAATGCTCTTCACCTGAAGAAGTTTCACACTTGAGGCATTCTTGCTGGTTAGTAGCATGTACATACATATATGCTCCTAAAAAATATCAAAAATAACAAAAAGCCAAAAAAATTCAAAAACATTTGGAAAAAGTCCTAAAAAAATGATCATCCTAGTGAAAACTTGGCAAAAAGGCACCTTGATGCATCAATCAAAAAATTTTAAAAAAAAGAGAGAAAAATAAAAGATAAAAAAAAACAAAAAAAATATAAAATCAAGAAAAGTGCCTTGGTGAAAACCTGGAAACAACACCTTGGTAGCAAAAATAGAAATTCGGCCAAGTGGTGAAAACCTGGCAAATAGGCATCACTTGTAATTAGCACTCCATCTATCAATGCGTCACTTGACTATCTTAAACTTGTGCCAATAGTCAAGGCGGCATCTTAAGTTTGGAATGGATTGACTTCTTGAGTCCTAGGGCTGGATCCTGGTTCCTACACCTATGCACCTTGTCAATTGCCTTACTCTTCATTTTCTATCATGGTCTTCTAGCCACTTGGACATTTTTTCACTGACACACTAGTGTTTCTCAACACTCTCTTTTAGACAAACCTATATTTTTCAAGACACATCAGAAAAAAGAACTTAAAACTAAGCACAATAACAAAAAAAATCAACATAGCGGTGTTTCTCAACACCCACACTGACAACTCACACAGAATGAGTTCTTGATGATCCTTTTCTTGAATTTTATCTATTATCAATGATTTTACACTATTTTATTTTATTTCTTCTTGTTGGTGTGGTCCCATCGATCCTTCCATCAAGTAACTAGGTGTATGTGGTAAGAGATTCCATATTCAAGTGGGTAAGCCTCACATCCATCTATCCTATTTACTTGCATGCTAAGGTGAGGTTGGGACTATCTCCTTGTTTTTTATTTATGCATATTTTATGTAAGGACACACTCATGGTTATCTTTACTTTGAATGCCTTGGTAGTGTAGTATCTTTGCAAAAGTAATTGGAGATAATGTTTAGGTCATCCTAGTTCCTATACCTAGATGCTTATGTTGTCCCCTATATATTATCTTATGAAAGACATATTCATATTATTATGGTTGTACTGGCACCAATAAGGGTTTCATTGGCTCTGATGTCCCAAATGTGCAATGATGAAACTAAGGACTATGAGAATCAGTGACTTGAATACCCAATTTCGTAGGGTACATTTTCATTCCTAGGTTTGCATAATAGCATTATAACAAAACACTCAACAAAAGAATTCTAGAATTGAGCTTTTCCTTTAACCAATTTCTTTCTTGAATCCTTCGCTAAAGCGATCAACTACATTTCATCTCCTTAAGGTTGCCTATCTGTGCACAAACAGTCAGTAAAAAAAGAATAAGATCTGTATTCTTCACAGTGCATAGAACAACATGGTTTGACTATGTCATGTATGAAGAAAAGATACTATTTGCATACATGTTCCAAGATATTCAAAAGAGAAACAGATTCATCCATAAGCAGATCAAAGAAATAAAAGACAACATAGGGAGCACAAAGATGGTCATCGTATATATATATATATATATCAAAATATCAATATATACAAAATTTGTGCTCCAATCTCGAGCAAAAATGTGCATCCTCGATGCAAATAAATAAGGTACAATCATATGGATCTCCATAATCTAAAAAGGATAAGAAAAGAAGGGGACAATTAGGTCTCACTTCCTCCCTTGCCACCATCAAGGGGTGGAGGTAGAGGATCATCTTGTCTAGGTGGAGGGCCTGCTCCCTCGGATTGTGCCATATACTACGAATATAGTAGAATCTGCTGTGCTACAGGAATTGCAATGCTATACGTGGCTACATAATAGGTTTCCCTACTGGTCTGATG
>MU227494.1:3515375-3545320 GCA_018584345.1 Thuja plicata | reverse complement strand
GGTGCACTTGGGCATGAACCACTGAGTCAATGCATAGATCCTCTCATCTCTCTCAAAAATGGTATAGTCTTGCTCTACGATCTGTGCCTGCATGACCGCTAGATGTATCTATGTAGCTTGGAATCATCCCCTTAATGTCCTAATCATCTCTTGAGGAGTTTTATATTTAGGGACTCCCTCATCCTCCTTAGTCTATGCAACCCTATGCTTAAAAACTTGTCTAACTACCTCATCAAGACCGAGATCTGGCTGTGTGTCTCTCATCTCCTCGTGGGCATGTGTTGTGGGTATCTCAACTCCAAAAGAACTGAGGGTACCTCCCTCCTAGCACTATCACTACTAGCCAACTATCCATTCCCTTTTGGAATTGGCACCTAAGGTACCACCTACTCTATAAGAATCTGAACCCCTTCGTGGTACTCTGTCTGGACCCCTCTGTCCCCTACCACTCTCTAAGGTACATCTACCTCCTTAATATGTAGTTCTCTCTCTGTCGAATTCGTGAATCTAGGAAAGGGATGGCAAGAAAAATGATCTTTACACTGAGGTGTGACCCCTTCATCTGCAATATCCTTAAGATAATCCCAAGTCAGCTTGTGTAAACCTATCAAATCTTGTGTACAAAGAGCCAGCAACACTCTTTGAGACCACCCTCGATTCTCCTCATCAACAAAGTGGGCATAGGTTGTGGACTCCTGCGGTATGCTTTGTGGACATTCACATTGTTTTTGTACTCTACCAACTATGAAGCACTCAAGAACACTAGATTTCCTCCCAAGCAAAGGATGCAAAACAAAGAAATCTCTTTGCTAGTCTCTCTAGTCAATCCAGACCTCTCTCCTTATATGGGGTCTCTAGACCACCAAGTTGAGATCATCCAACTAATGCCTCTAATACTCAACCTTCCCTAGTTGGGGTTGCGTTAATAAATCAACATACCTTTAAATATAGGGTTTTCCACTATGCTATGGATCATCTGTCACTAGTCTGCTAATGGGAAGATGCTCCCAGGACCATATCTCTAACATCAATACTCCTGTGGCCATCCCGCGAGCTCCCTTGTAGGTAATCTCATGCATCTCATGATACATATGTTTGAGTAGACACTGTCCCCAACCCAATCACTCTGGATGGGTCACTAATCTCTCTAGCACCCTACCCCATCCGCAATGGAACCCCTGCTAGCTCCTGTCTACCATCAAGAAGCAACTTATGAACCCTTCTATGACACACTTAAGTGGGTAATCAGTACCATACTGGCTCAACAGGTCATCCTAGGATATGTCCTTGTCCAATATGGTCTAATCATGGAACACCCAGATCAATGCGCATTTCCTTAACTATGACAATGTGTCATACTTTATCCGCTCTAGCAAACAAAATCTGAAGAATCCTATATATATCCTCGAGAGTGATGGTCATCTCTCTGGTCAGCAGGTGAAAATTATTATCCTAGATGTAGAATCTCTCCACCAATGTTGTCAATAGCCTATGGTTCACCCAGATGTCAGGCATCTAGGTCAACCATCCAAAGCCATAGTCTCTCAAATGACCTCTCTGATCATCATACAGGTTCCTCACCAAGCGCATAGTAGAAGGATAAGTGGATCAAAACTAAATATTTGGTAACTCCACTTGCAAGACAAAAAATAGTGAAAAAGCATCAGTAACAATGTCAAAATCAGCTACATTCAACATGCAATGATCAGACAAGCTATCAAACATGCTACAAAATTAGAACAACATGTAATTGATAAGAAACATCTTCAAAAAAGTGCCACTACCTCCCAAATGACAAATTACAACAAAGGGGCACTGACACTAAGACTCATATGAGTTAGGATTGCATATGATATGATAAATCAAGCTGAAATGGCAATTCTAATAAAGCCATACGACAAAGTGGACTTGTATGAAGGTTCTCATTCGACAAGTGGGTTGTCCTCGTGTGACAAAAATGATGGCCTCAAACAAAAAAAGATAGTTTTCTAGTTTGTCGTATGAGCCCTCTCACTGGCTCATATGATGAACTGGGACCTACAATCTAAAATAGTTAAAAACATTGAAAAATCTATGAAAAAATTCCAAAATTGAATGCAAAGGCAAAGTTTAATAGTCACTTACTAGAGGTGGGTAGTACTGCAGCTGCCCGTACTTGTGCATGCATTTGAATTGATGATTTTCTATAGGCACCACCATTTTCACTCAGAGAAGCTTCTCAAAACTCAAATGTGGACAGTGAGAATGATTTAAAAATGACCCCTCTGGGCCTTATATAAGGATTTTGACCTAATTTTAAAAGTGTCTTGATGGATGTAAAAATTGCACCCCTAGCTAATTAGACCACTCTAAATCCTTTTTTGGGACTGAAATTGAAATCTGAAGAAATTTTGATACTCAAAAATGTAAATTAACCTATTTTTCACAAATGCAATTGATTATTGACGCTTTCTCATAGGATTCTGATTTGAGATCCCTCTTGATCAATTTCCTCATGCACATCCCACTTCAATCCAAAAGTGAACCTAAGACAATTCTGGTCAAACTTGGTCAATTAGACCTCAAACAGGCTCACATCTCAAAATTTCTCAATTCTTTTTCAATCTATCAGTCTTGTGCCTCCCCTCCTTTTGATTTAGATCCCAAGGGGGCAGTACCATTATATCAACAATTTTACTCACATCAACAAGTTCAATCTCTAGGGGCATTGGGCCATGACTTAAATAAAAAATCAATCAAGTGATTCTTATCACTGCACACCAAAATCTAAATCTCTAGGGGCATATCAAGTTCATCACATCATATCAATCTAATAACTCCTCTCAATATGGTAATTGGTTTCATCAAGACCCATATCAAGTCAATTATCTAAATCAATCAATCAAATGGAAATTAGTCTCATCACACCACATCTGGTTGATTCGTCATTCAAACCTAGTCCAAAATTAGGAAATCTATTTGGAGGACATACATTCAATTTCATCACTTCACATCAAGATAGATTCTCAAACTCCTTTATTAGTCTTCACTCAATCAAGCTGGGAGCTGATATGCTCAGATTTCTTCTATCAGCCTTCACTCAATCAAGTTCAGAGCTGATACTTTAAAATATCTATCGATCTTCTTTCAATCAAACTCAGAGTCAGTACTATCAGTCTTCTCTCAATCCAATCTAGAGCTAATATCTTCAAATCTTCAATCGATCTTCATATAATCAAGTTCAGAATTAGTTCTAATCTGTGAGATAGTTTCATCACTTCACATGAAGCTACTTCTTGATCCAGCCAAGCTTCACATGTTCTTTGACCCAATGTGTTACTAGATCAATCACACATTAGTCAAAGAGGGGAAAATGTAGTCACCTAAGATTGGTCTAGAAAACCAATAGCCCCTATTTCCTATTATTTGGTCTTAATAAATTCTAAAATCTAAGACATTATCACTAGACTCTGATTATGAGAGCACTTAATCAAAATTTCTTACATAATCCCAATCCTAACTTGTTGAATCAAATAATCAATCACCCAGGCCTAAATCTTAAAACATTGGGATAAATAAAAATACCCTAAGTCCCTTCTAAATAAAAAAGTGAACCAATTCACACATGTGTGAGCACTCAAAAGTTAATAAAATAAATAAAAAAGGGAAAATACCAATTTTCTATTATTCTCCACAAATTTGACCAATCAAAATCACTTTATCATCTCATATGGATTGAGGGAAGGTGCATCTCCACCATTTATCATTCCCTTTTGCCTCTCAATCTTAACCACTCATTTCTTGGAATCTCTTATAAAAGGGATAGCTCCCCTTTCTCATGGCTAGACCTAATAGACATGCTAGAGATATAGAAGAAGATTTGGAGTAGAGTTATAATGCTATTTTCACTCTAGAGTTTCATTGTGCACTTGTAGTTCTTGCTTGCATAGTAGTTCATTTGCATGGTTACATTTTTAAGCTTCATTTTCTTAGTTTAATGGAATCTTAGTTTCCTTTCATAGCTTAATGGTAGATGTATTGTTCTTCTCATTGCTAGCTTAATCTTGCATTTTAGTCTCATTTCTCATAGTTGTCATGAATTTAGCTTGTTAGTTCATGCATTTTCATTTTCAAATCTTTTAAGAGCAAAGCATGCAAGTTTATGCATCTTTCTCCCTCTTTCATTGAATCTTCAATTTTGGAGTAGTCAAGTTTCTTATTTTCTATGTCCAATCTAATGGGTAACTCATGAGAATCACACTCGCTTCAGCTAGGAAGTAATAAGCTGGTTTTAAGGGTTCTATGCTATGTTTGATCTTCATTTTGATACTAACCCCTTTGATGTAATGGTTTATTGAAGTGTTTGGTTGCAAATTTTGATCACACAATTTACCACACACACAGTATCTACACATAACAATAAAATAATTAGTGTAAAACATTTCTTTCAGTTCCTTGCAAATTTTCTTGTCATTATCTTGCATATTCTAAATGTATAGGAGTTACTCATTAGGAATGAAGATTGAGATCCTCCATTGCTTAGTCTTAGGAATAACCCCTTTTTTGTTTTCCTCTCTTGTAGATATCTCAAAGATGTGGGATTCAAGCCTCCATAAGCTCAAAATATTCAACCTTCCCCCATAACCATGAAATTGGGAATCTTACCTTTCCTCTTCATTGTGCCTTGATTTATGTTCATTTAGCATATCTCTCTTTAAAGATGCACAGGTTTTATGGAAGCCACAACATGTATGGCATCTTATTGCACTTTTTTTCATCATTTTGTAAATGAAAAGATGAAGGAAAATTTCATTCTATTTGGAAAGAACTTATGATATTCTTTTGTAAACACTTCTTTCATATTATCTTTATATCTCTCTTTCATGAATAAAAGATAAAATGATCTTCCTTTATGCATTTATTATCTTTTATTTTACTTCTGCATCTTTTATTTTTAGTTCAAAAAAGTCACCTGAAACTTAAAATTTTAAAATGAACCAAATTTACCTTAATTAGTTGAATCATCTACCCAACTCTGCCAATTGGACCTGGATGCAAAATTTGGTAACATTTCTAGCGACCTCTCGGGGTTGTTTTCTTGTTAAATAGTAACAAACAAGATTTCCTTTGTATATCCATTGGGCACAGAGTCACTTTGAAATTGAAAGTTAGAAAAAAACTAAAACCTCTCTAAACAAAAATGAAAAATGCACACCTTCTGGAAACTGAAAACTAATTGAAACATGTGCCAAAAGCACTTGGAGAAAGAAAAACAATGAACTGAAAACACCATTTTTGTGCTTCATGGTAGCTGTATGAACCAATTTATATGATATGGGGTAGATTAATGTAGTTCATTCCCTTTGTGATGAATATTTTTCCATACGTTATAGTGTATCCCAATAATTACATCTTTAATCCTTTATTTCTACCACACACTGCAAACTGAAAATGAGAATATTTCTATAACTTATGATGATGAGATGAATGACCATGTATGATGTAGAGAAATGAGTTAGGACTTATTCTCTATGTGATGGTCGATCATTCATGTTATTATAATTTATTACAATAATATCCTTCTTTTCAACACTAACACACTGAAAGAAACTAAGCTACAAACTGATTGAAAGAAAACTAGCTATGTGCCAAAGCACTTTTTTCTGATTAAACTCACCTCAAAATTGGCACTTGAGGTGTATCCCATTAAATGGGATAGGTAACTCTTCTTCTTACATATTCAATAGTTTAAATCTCCTTACATCTTGTAATAAAAAACATGCCACTCCAAATGACATCAAATTTTGAATGCTTACCAGACCTACTTTTCAGCTCGTCCCATTTGAGAACTAAGTCACCTTCATTGAAGACTCTTGGGACAAATTTTTTGTCAAATGTCTTCTTCATCTAATCATGATGATTTTATAAATTATAAAAAGGTTTCTTCCTAATCTCTTCTAATTCAACCAACTCAAAAAGTTTTACCTCCATTGGTTGTTGGTCGATCAGGTCTAATTCCTTAATCAGATTCAAACTAGGTAATTCAATTGAGATAGAAAACTTGGCCTCTTTTCCATAAACAAGTATATAAGGTGAATTAATTTTAGACCACTTTGGTGTGATCCTGTCATCCCATAAGGCCAAATTTAACTTTTTTTTCCATGCTCTCTGATTGTCCTCTATAGTCCTCTTAATAATGTGAATCATATTTTTGTTTGTTGATTCATCTTGTCCATTAACCTGTGGGTAATAGTTGGATGAGGTACTACGATAGATATTATTACTTATAGCCCAATTGATTATTATTTCACCTTCAAAGGCCAAAGTATTATCATAAATTATAGATTCTGGTGTTCCAAACCTTGCAACCAAGTCTTCATAAAAATTTAAAATTGTACTCTCATTTGCATCCTTTAAAGAAACAACGTCAGTCCATTTTGTACAATAATCTATCATTGTTAAAATATATTTATGTCCTAAACTTGATGGAGGGTTTATGAGACCAATAAAATCAAGTCCCCATTTCAAAATTGGTTTCTCCACTTGGATTGGATGCAAGGATACAATTCAAACACTTTCCTACCCATGCAAATTCATCCTTTACAAACTTGGCCAATAGTAACCAGATTTCATAAATTTTAATGTCATGGTTCTTGCTACAAAATGACCAACTATTGGTCCACTGTGAAATTCTTCTAGAACTTTATCAATTTCATCTAATTCAATGTATCATAAATAAAAATCTATTGTAGTCTCTTCTAAAAAGAATATCATTCACTATGACTTAAGGAATAGAATGAATTCTTAAATACCTTTGGTTTGAGCTTCTCAAGTCATGTGGGAATTCACCAGTATGAAGATAATGTTTTATTTATTCAATCCAAATCATAGATTTTTCTAGTATAACATTCTAGTCTACATCATCATGAGTTAGTACAGTATTACCTTGATGCTTTTTTCTGTCCACATCACTTGCAACAAGTTGTTCACACATTCCCCTACCTCTTACAAGCTTGGTAACCTTAATTTAACATCATACTCCATCACATGTATTATCCAACCAACGCGTTTATCATTCAGGTCCTTGTTCAACATGAACTCTTTCACACTTGGATGGGAAACCATTAAGTGGATCTTGTTGCTCAAAATCAATGCTTAAAAATTTTTTACGACTTATAATTATAGCCAATACATGCTTTTGAATAAATGTGCAGCTTTTATCATATCCTTTCAAACCTTGGTTGAAAAAATAAACTGGTTGTTCTTGTCCATCATCATTTTTTTGAACCAACATTATTGAAGTAGAATCAATTTATCCAAACAGATACAAAATAAAATCTTTACTGAAATTTGGATTGACTAAAGTGGGTGCTGAAGCTAATGCTTGTTTTTGTTGGAAAATAGAGAGATTGTTGGCATAACTGGATAATAAAATTATTAGATAAGTTATATTTTTTGTCGTTGATGTCAAATAATCAAAGTATTAATTATCAACATAAAGTAAGACTTATCAGTATAATGAGGTTATCTATCAGAAGCTGAAAACTATTTCTTAAAAAGGAAAGATCATTACTCAACCAACAAGGAGGAAGAACAGGAAAATATTTTAACAAGATGATTATGTTATGATCATTGGATCTAGGTTTAGGTTTTGGATGGTGAAAGATTAATTACTTAAGGGAGAAGAAACAGGAAGAGAAATCCTAATCGTAATCGGGATGAAGGAAGAAGAAGACAAAATATTGGTGGAATAGAGGATATACTATTGCGATCACAGAAGAGGATACAAAGGATTAAAATGGTATGTTATTTTTTAAAGGAGCTTCATGGGATCTGATATAGCAAAACTAGTGCAAAATATAGATCATTTTTGACTTTTACTCTCTAATAATTGTGATAGTAAAATCCCTTAATTAGGTGACCCTAATAGATATATTGTAAAATCCTTTAACATGGTGAAAACTGTATAAGTGGGATAAAATCCTCTAACCAATTTACTCCTAATAGGGTATAAGAATTTAACAGGTCGCTAGGTAAATTCCATAATTAGGTAGCATTTAACAATGCTTTTCTAACCCTTAACTGGGCAAGCTCTTTACCAGGCGTATTTAAGAAAAGTAAAAATTTTATGATCACTAATCTCACATGATGGTTTTTTCCCTAATCAGGTTTCCATGTGATAAATACTAGAGTTAATCTTGTATGAATGTTTATTTTATGTTGTAGGGATATTTAATGTTATGATAACCGACAACATTGTTATAGGTTAACTAAGTTATAATCGGTAAATCTATTAGAGAAGATTTGGAATTTTATTTTGAAGTTAAATTTGATGATTACTAATTCACCCCCTCTCCCCCTCATAGTAACTTTCCTATAGCCTACAATTGGTATGAGAGCATATTGGTTCTCTAGAAGAAAATTTTAACAACTTTGGAGTAGATCTGGGAGAATGGAAAGTTATAGGTATCATAAGCAGTTAGAGGAAGCCCTAGAAGATGCTAATGAAAAAATCCATGAGTTGAAGGACAAGCTAAAGACATCATTTACAAAAAGGAAGGAACTAATAGAAAAATTGAACATGAGCCTCGATGACCTTGACAGACTATCCGAAGGAAGTATCAATTATGAGGAATTTGATGTTTCTATTGTTGATCTATTAACAAAGAGCAATGAACTACTTGAAAAAATCAATCAAATGAAGAAAGAAAATGAAAGTCAAGCCTTGAGAATGACATAGATACTGGAAAGAATGTGATCTGCCAAAAGTGCCAAATAAACTCTTGAAACAAAAAAAAATATGTTGAAGAAATGATTACTAGAAAAGTCTTAGTATTAGAAAAAAATAGAGAGAGATTCATGCACAAAGGGAACTAATAGAAAGTATTGGTGACATAAATTTAGAACTACAAGAATAAAATCAGAAGTTGAAGCAAGATAACGAAGACTTGAAGAACAACCTGAAAGTTAAAAAAGAAATCAATGCAAGACTCACAAGATTTGAACAAAGCATGCAGAAAATTGATGAACAACTGAAAAATTAGAGAAAACCAAGTGATGCTACAAGATTAGGATATACCAAAAACAACACTATGGAAATTGGAGAATCATCAAAATATAGAGAAATATGTGATATACAAGGTAAGAAACCCTACAAGACTACCTACTATAATTGTGGAAAATTGTTAGAATAGTCCCAAAGGATAACTGAGAGGGGGGGGGGTGAATCAGTTATCAGCTAATTTAATTCTTTTCCTTTATGAACTCAAGAATACAATAAAGCAAATGCACATTCAGATAACACAATAGTCAACACCACAATTTTGTTACGGGGAAACCAAATGGCAAAAACCTCGGTGGGAATTAACACCCACAATGAACTATACTTGTTTATAATAATCCCTGTTAGAAGATCTTGCAACCTTGTTAGGAGTTGTTCTTTACAATGCAATAAGTATAGTGACCTGGTTAAGGGTCTGACCCTATTAGGAGTCTTTTACAAATAACCTGGTTAAGGGTGAGGACTCACTGTCCAAAAGCTCACTGCTTTAATGGTGAAGGCTACAACCTTCTGTAGAATAGATATACACTATATCTGATGATGAACTGTATAGTAGACCTGCTGCCTTGATCAGTTCTAGTGTATTGTAATCTTTTACTTCTTCACATAGATCCTTGATGAATGAAACACAACTAATATTCTGCTCTGTACATTTTCTGTCTCTTATCTTATCATTCACACTTAGTGTTCCACAAATGAACTACCATAAGTATCTTTCTCAAAGTATGAGATCATGGGACATGTTAAGAAACTCTTCATAACTTCCTTGTCAACTTAACTAACCACGCAAGCATAATTACAACCGCACAATATAAACTAAATAGACGTGATGCTTCACTAAGTCAGCCTTACCAAATTAACTCTAACTTTGCAATCTTGTTGAAACATGTTTAGCGCCTTTAGATAACTATCTTCAACTCATAACTAAACTTGAATATACACACTCATATCCTGAAGATAGGTGCAACTCAAGAAACAATGCAATACATTGGCTCTGTACAGATAACCTCCAGAAACTGTAACTGTCATCTAACAGAGTTACACAACACAACTGAAACTTCATATCTGAGTCTGCGTGTATGAACAAAACATAAACAACATGTCTACAACATGAGTATAACCACACAAGGCTTGATAAAATCATTCTGATAAGTACATATAGAACACTGTTGTATATATGTTGTCATCAATGACAAACATACAATCAACTAGCTACCAGAAGTAAATCTCCAATAGAAAATATGGTCACACAATAAATGTTTGTCAAAGAAAATAAGTAATTTCTATTGGAAACACATCTTTCAATGGTTATTGCTATAAATGAAACAAGTTTGATCACAAAGCATATGAATGTAGATCTGAAACAACTACAAGATCATTTGAGAAGAATTTATATGGATATTGTTACAAATATAATCACTATAGATATAAATTTGAAGAATGTAGAACCAAAACACCAACAATGAGGAAAGTGGTACACTATTGGAGGAAAGAAACAAACAACTCAGTTACATGTTTTAAATGTGGAAAACTAGGACATACAACATGTGAATGCAGAAGAGGATACAATGAAGCTAGAACTGAACCTTGGAGACCATTTGCACTACCATGTTATATTTTCTCAAAGTTTGTTCATGTCGCCTACACCTGCACATATCAGTTTGTCACCGACAATGACAGAGATATCAGAGGAAAAATAACTATAAATCAAGAAAAAGTTAGAGAGGAAATGAAGAAGATATGGATAAAGAAGGAAGCTAAAGGAACATAAATGGAAGCCCCAGAGTCTAATGGAGAAGGGAATTAAATCATCAACTATGGAAGTATCTAATTTCTTAGGGACCTGAAAATTCATTAAAATCTTCAAATAGTCCCTTTAATCAATTATGAGCAAAAGAATTCAAATAGCATATATAGATGCAATAACTATTTAGGAAAATTGAAAGTTATTAGTATGAGATTATTATCGGTGAATTCATGCTACTATCGGTAAAAAGGAACACTGCCGACCTACAATAAATGTTTTAGTAAAAGTGAATGTTGGATGCCTTGCATATATATAATGACACTTATCTTATGAAAGTCACACTATGAAAAGTAAATGTGAAAATGAGCTTGATTGAACATTATCAATTCATCTTACAAAAATGATTTATTAGCAAGTTGATTGAGAAGTAAACCTTAGATTATAAAAAATTATTGAAGATTGTATGACAAGTATTATGGATGAGAAGATTGTATTAATCAACAAATCATAGGAGAAGGAACCTGAATATCAACTAACTTCATAGAAATAAATTGAAGCACATGAAGCTAGAGCATTATCTAGAATACGAAGTAGAGTTATATTGATAGAAGATGTTAGAGCCTTTATTCAATGCAAGCAAAGTGAGATCGAAGATGAAGATATAAGTATAGCCTACAAGGAACTAGACAAAGAGAATGATATGATGAATGAAGAGTATGGACATCTTGAAACAAAAAGTCTAACACATATCGTGCACATATCAAATAATTTTGAAGCTAAATGGATTAAATGTGTATTGATTTGAGTACATGGAGACTACATATGGTTAGGAGATAGACAAATTGAGATCACAAAGGAAATCATCTTTGGAGTCACTAGATTATTGGTTAATGGAAGTAAATGCATAAAGGAATTGGAATGTGGAACAAAAATTGAAGGTATAGTAAGATACAAGAAAGATCATAAAACCTTTGTTGTAGGTAATATTTTGGAAAAATAAATGAAATTTGCATCAATAGTTATCAGATACAAGATCTATCAGGAAAATCAAATAGACAACATATCTGGAGGAGCACTAAAAGTTGCATATGATATTGTTACTAAAGGAAAAATATATGACTTAGTAGAAATGATGAGAAATCAACTGATGTTGAATCTGAGGAAAATCAAGAAACAAGGATTAAAGTTTGGAGCATTATTGGTATGCATATTTTTATATGTACAAAATCATTTCTCGGGCATTGGTAAAGTAGATTGGAAAATAGTTGAACCTATTATAAATTAGATCAATAGGTATATTGAACAATTGGGAAGAATTTATAATAGAGTAATGTGGAGTTATTTTAGATAATATCAAACAACAATGTATGGAAGATATTAGATACCACCTCACATTGTTAAGAAATATGAGAAAGATATATGTTTTTTGGTTAGCACATATTCATGTATAATTAAAGTAGTGCAACCTTGAACTTCATGATGCAACCTACTAGATATGAAACAAAGGAGAATGAAATAATAAAAAGTATTGAGAAACTGTTAGGACAAACTCAAGATATGGAAGCTAATTGGTTTGAAAATTATGAGGAAGTTTACAGAAGAATAATATCAAAAGAAAAGAGATCAAAGGAGGAAATACACAGTATAGTGAGATAACAAAAATCAACTACAATACTTGAGACTTATGCCAAGATAAATAATAAGAAAGATAAATAGAGACAATCTACCGACAAAGAAACAAAAGAACAGACACTGAGAAGGAGAACAAGATCCAAAACAATAGAACAAAACACAAGAACACAAATTAAATAAAATGAACCTGAGACTGAACAAATAAGATCAAGAATACCGAAGGCAGCTAATGACTTAGCCCAAGGAATAAGAGAGCATGGAACTATTGGTCACATACATGGAATCAAGTACATGTCATGGACAAAAAAAAGATAAGAAAATTATAGAATATTCTATAGTATCACTTTCACAAGTTCAAAAAATTTCCAAATGAGTTGAGACAGAAAATTCCTGAGGAATTGCTTGAAAAAATAAATATAAGATGGAATGAAGCCGAAGAAAAAGAAAAATTAAGCAGATAAAGAAATTTGATCATTACAAAGCTAGAAACAAGTGTTGAATAAATTGACTTATTGTTGACGAAATATGAAAATAGATTTCTTAAGAAGAGTGGAACAACCAAGTTACTAGAAATATTATAGAGAAGTAGAAGAAGATGCACTACAAAAATAAAACATGAATTTTACTATAGAAAGAGAATACATCAGAATAAGATTTGAAGAAGGACACAAGGATCAACCTATTGAAATACAAGATGAGTATGATGAGAATACAAGTTTTAAGGAAGATGAATATCTTGAGGAACAACTTATACTAGAGACTACAAATGAATACACTGGAATAGAATAGGAAATACCTGCTACCAATATAGCACCAGCTATTGGAGACATAACAGAAACTAAGGAAGAACAAGTTGCAAGGATGTTACAAAGTATGATTATGGTTAAAACAACACAAGGGAAGAGAAACAAATATTTAGAAAGTCAAGAAATTGAAGATTTAGATGACAAACCCGACTTTGCAATTTTAAAGAAAGATCCAAATAAGTTACATTACAAGGAAAAGTTATTATATGCAGAGAAATACAGAGAGAGGAAAACTATAGAGAAATAGTTAAAGAAGAAACAAAAGAATAAAATCATGAAGAGAAGAGTTGAAACATTTTCAATCCTACTACCAATAATCATTGTTGATGAGAATGAATTGGTTACACCATAGTTAAGAGCATTTGTGGACAAAATTAATTAGAAGCAATCAGAATCTTAAAGAAGAAATAAGAGGAAAACTACAATATAAATCATTTACTAACACAAGCACAAATAAGATGATAGAAGTTATAGAATTGTTATTAGAGAGACTGGAAGATATGAAGGATACATTAACTAAAGTAACTAAAATCACAAAGAAGCTACTTACAGGAAATAATACATTAATTGAGGAATCATGTATGATAATTATACTTATGGATATGATGCAGAAATAGATACAAACTACATCTAACATGCCGAGAACAATAGACAAGAATGAAATAGAAGATATAACTGACATGATAATCAATATGAAGAGCCATATAACAACAATCAATCACATACTAGAACAATGGAATACATTTTTGGGAATAGTACAGACAAAAGGAGTAGAGAATAGCTAATACCAAAATAGTCACATTTTTTGACACCTTTGGCATTGCAGTCAAAGGGGGAGTGATAAGAAGATGGGAGTGATAAGAAGGTTGAAGAGAATAAGAAGATGTGAGTTGAAGAGAGCACAAAAAAAGGGGGAGTGGTAAACAAAATGAAGAACAGTGAGAAGAATGATGATAGAAAGGTTTTGAAGGTTTCACCATCAAGGTTTTTCCATCAATGCCAAAGGGGGAGATTGTTGGCATATGGAGAGATTGATGGCATAATTGGATAATGAAGTGATTAGATAAGTTATATTATTTTTCATTGATGTCAAATAAGAAAAGTATTAACTATCGACATAAAGGAATACTTATCAGTATAAGGAGGTTAGCTATCAGAATTTGACAGCTATCGGTTAAAAAGGAAAGATCATCACTCACTCAACAAGGAGGAAGAATAATAAAATGTTGTAAGAAGATGATGAAGTTATGATCATTGGATCGAGGTTTAGATTTTGGACGATGAAAATTTAATTACTTAAGGGAGAAGAAATAGGAAGAGGAATCATTATCATAATCGGGATGAAGGAAGAAGAAGATAAAATATTGGTGGAATAGAGGATACACTATTGCAATCATATAAAAGGATACAGAGGATTGAAATGGTATCTTATCATGTAAAGGAACTTCAAAGCATCTGATATAAAGGAACTAGTGCAAATTTCATATCAATGTTGAATGTTACTCTCTAATAATTATGATAGCAAAATCCCTTAATCAGGTGACCCTAACAGGACCCTAACAGGTCTATTGTAAAATCCTTTAACAAGGTGAACACTGTATAAGTGGGACAAAATCCTCTAACCAGGTTAGTCCTAATAGGGTATAAGACTTTAATAGGTCTCTAGGTAAATCCCATAACTGGGTAGCATTTAATAGTTCTTTTGTAACCCTTAACCGGGCAAGCTCTTTATTGGGCGTATTTTAGAAGAGTACAAATTTTGTGAGAACTGATCTCACACCATGGTTTTTTCCCTAATCAGGTTTCCATGTGATAAATTTTGGAGTTAATCTTGTATGAATGTTTATTTTATGTTGCATGGATATTTAATGTTATGATAACTGACAACACTGTTATAGGTTAACTAAGTTATAATCGGTAAATCTATTAGAGAATATTTGGGATTGTATTTTGAATTTAAAGTTGACGATTAATGATTCACACCCCCCCTCTCAGTAAGTTTTCTATAACCTACAGTTTTACCTCTTCAAAACTGTCATTACCCTCTTTAGTCTAGCTAAAACTTATATGTCCTTCAACATTTTTTTCATTGGTTTCAACAAAGTTGCAATGTTAGGAATGAACCTCCTAAAGAAATTTATTCTTACAAGAAAACTTTTCAAGCCTTTCTTGTGTGTAGGAAAAACTAATGCAAGTGTGGCACCTACCCTTTCTGGATCAATAGTGGTTCCATGTTTAGAGATAATATTTCCAAGTAATTTTCCTTCATGAACAAAAGCTATGCACTTTTTTGGATTCATTGAAGCTCCATATTCTCTACATGTATCAAAAATCTACCTTAAATGCTTGAAATATTCTTAAGAATTCTGAGAAAAAATAGTAATATCATCTAAATATACAAGTACAAACTTGTTCATAAGGCCATGAAATGGTATTTCCATTTCCTTTTAAAATGTTACACCAACATTTGAAAGACCAAATGGCATTTTTTTGTATGCCATGGTTCCCCATTTAGTAGTAAATATTATTTTATATTGATATTCTTTGCTAACCAGAATTTGGTTATAACTTGAAAATCCATCTAAAAGTGAAAATATGTCAGAACTAGATACAAATTGCATAATTTTCTCCATTGATGGCAACAAACGGTGATCTTTTAGAGATGCTCAATTGAGGTCTCTAAAGTCCACACACAATATAATTTCTCCATTCTTTTTCCTCAATGACACTAAATTTGAAACCCAAGATGTATGCTTTATGGAAAAAATAATATTACCTTCAATCAGCTTGGTCAATCCAATTTTCATCAAGCGCTATAACTTGGGTTTCAGTGGCCTTTGCTTCTGCCTAAATGGTTTTGCATTAAGTTCTATCCCTATAGTATGATGGTCTAGTTGGGGATTAAATCCCTACAAATCATGGTACTTCCATGCAAAAAGATCACTATATTCTTGGAAAAGTGAAAAAAATGTTTATTGTTCTTCACTAGTACATACCTTGCCAAGTTTTAAAAACTTTTCTTCATGATTTCAACAGATTCATAATGTTCTTTCCTAATTGATAAGCAGGTTTTTTCTACTCTTTCTTGATCGTCTAAATTTAATATGAACTCAAGGGTGACTAACCCCTTAGGTAAATTATTTGTTTTCAGTTGTAAAATATGGTCACCATATTATTTTTGTAGTTTTTTCTAATTTACATTTAAAAATTTAGCTTCTTCCATCATAAAATTGATTATTTGATCATCTGAATCAAATACCTACCAACTTACATTGTTATCAGGTACAGAGGGCCTTACAACTACCTTGACATACTGTTGTGTCGGGACACTTTAAAATTCTTTTGGAATGTCAAATTCAGCCCCCATGGCTGCTAATTTATTAGCTTGTTTATTTCCCCCCAAGGCACTAAAATAATGTTAAATTCTTCAAATTCTTCAATTAAATCCTAGATTTTTGCTTGTACAACTTTAAAACCTCATTTTTAGCAACATTTAAGTTACATACCTAATTAAAAACCAATTCACTATAACCAAAAACCTACAAGTTTATAATTTTCCTCTTCTTAGCCCAGTCTAAGCCATGAACCAATGCTTCATATTCTTATGTATTATTTGTATAGCTGAAAGTAAATCAAAAAGAAAAAAAATACCCTTCATCTATAGGAGAAATCAACATAGCTCCACCACATACACCTACTTTTCTTTGTGAGCCATCAAAATAGAGCTTCCAAACCTCATTACCACAGATGGATCACAGATGCATATGAGCACATAAAGCACAAGAAGAAGAACTTCCAGGATTTCCCCATATCAATAGGCTCGTATACCCTGCAGGATATGAAGATATGCAAGTCTTTGGAATTTAAATGGGATAAGTTCCCACTGTAATTGTATGCACACATTAGGACCAGGTTTGACCCCATAGGTACCTACAACCACATCATGGGTAAACACTACATTTATGAGCCACATATAGAAGATCACTAGATCAATTGCGTAGATGATTATGAGGTCTGGATAATGGACTATTGCAGGATGACTTTAACATTGGTAAATGTGGCCCTAGAGATCAAAATTCCTCCCAAAGTTTGGGAAAATGATACAGAAGATGTGTTAGATCCTTTGTACAATAAAGACAAGATATATATCAGGCCAATTCTAAATGCCGAAGTAGATAAAGATGAAAATGATAGTATTGATTTCAAGGCGAGGCATGTAATAAGGGAAACCAAGTTGTAGATAAGGAAACCATTCCCAATGGATCCTATTCCCATGAAGCCACAACTAAACTTGCCAATAAAAGGAGACAATAGAAATAGAGAAAATCTCATAGTACCTTTGTTCAAGAAGGCCCCACCATAGAAGCTAGGAACAGTATATGGTCACAAGCGTCTAGTTGTGTACGGATCCAATCCCAAGCATAAGCCACCAAGGACTAAGATGACTGGGAGTATAACACCACTCATGGACCAATCAAAGGTAACACAAGAGGAAATTCCCACTATCTCTAATAAGTCTCCTATTATAAATAATGCCAAGAGAGGGAGAAGAAAAGTGTATAAGAGGAAGAGAGAATCCACCTCTCCACAATTAGAAACCCTACAAGAGGAACTAGAAGAGGAAGAAAATGAGGAGGATGATATACCTTTGGTTAGAAGGACAAGGTCCGGGACAATTGTGTTAAGGGAAAAGGGTCCTGATGAAGGCACACCTACCATTGAAGGGACAAAGACATTGGAAGAACAGGAAAATCCTCTAGATGTCCTTGGTTCAGATGAGTTCTGTTAGACCCATTCACAATTTTCATGGTTCCAAAATTTCTTTCCATCTCTCTGCAATTTTTTTTGGTTTCTAGCCTAAATCCCTGAGTCTTTTTAAGTCATTTTTGTACTTAAACCCTAAACCCTCAACACTTGTTATGTTTTCACATTACCTTTTCCAAGTCACTTAAGTATTTTAAAGTCATGTGCACTTTTTAACCTTTCCTTTATCTCTTGATCTCGTAATTGATATTGAATATTCTTTTTAATCCAAATAATTAGCATGGTCTTTATCTCTTAATGTCAGAATGATATGGAATATGCTTTAAGGATTCAGAGTTGATCAAGATTTAGATGTGTGGTTGGCGCTGAATCACTAGACAAAGTCAAGGTCAAACTTTTTATTTAGAGATTTGGAAAGGATCATCGATGCAATTTTGATCATGTGGTGTGCACTAGATATCTAGATAGACTCAGGGGTTAAGAAATGTTTCAGCGACTTGGTGATTTAGTTTATCTCCTAATCTCTAGATCTAACTATGGTTGGGCCAGGCCAAGTCAAGTTTATTGCGAGATTTAGATATAAGCTTATCTCTAAATATGAGAATGAAAGAAGTGTTAAGTCAAAGATCTCAAGATTCAATGTGAGCCATTGATTAAAGACAAGATCTAAGGCTGGCGCATGATGTCCAAATGGAACTCAAGTTAATAAAAGTATTCAAAGACCTGGAGAGTATGTTAGTTGTTGAATCTCCATATTTGATAAGAGTCAAGCTGAGGCAACTCAAAGTCAACTGTGGTTTGTAGAGGCAAGAGTTAGACCGTTGATAAGGATAATGATCTATCACTAGTGTGTAATCTATGAATAAAATATGAGTCAAGGAAAATGTCCAACAATTGCAAGATATAGGCTATCTCTACATCTCTGATGTTACTCCAAATGAGCATTGAATTTTTCATTAGTATTCAAGCACTCACAATGGACAGTCGGTAATAGAGTCACAAATAGGCTAGTTGATATAATCACCAAAGTATAGAGTTAACCAAGAGCCATTATCATGCCCAAAGTTAACCTAGTGTAGTGATTACCGAATAGACACACTTTACCAAGCAGTAGTCTATACCAAGATACACAGTATAACTGAACAATAGTATAACTGAGATATACAGACTACACCGAGCACTGAGAGATAACATTAACTAAGTGGACCAGAGGCCACATAAAATTTTTTTATGGCACATCAATCTAGGTAACAATTTTTTTCCAACCTAGATAACGGTTTACAATGATCAAGGAGAAGATTAATTACAGATTTACATTATTAATTGTTTATATCTCCTATGTTTAGATGATCAAGGTAAATTATGTACACCATTAATCTTAGGTTAGGGATGATACTGTAAAGCCCTAATTAGGTCATAGAGTTTGATATATATAATGAATATATGTCATTTTGTTATGTATGTTTCTCAAGCAATGATCAAGTAGATGTCATACTATGGACATCTGAGATCAGACAAGGGTTTTAAGGACAAAGACTACATTGCAGTAATCAGTTTTCAGAATAGAGACAAGGATACTGAGAAGAAGGTATTATCATTCACATTGAGGTGATATATTTTGTATTCACTTAAAGGATCTGTATTAGCAATATTGAGATTGTATATGTTCAAAGAAAATTTTTGTTACTCTCTAACAATTGTAATAGAACCCAAAATCTCTTAACAGAATAGACTTAATCGTCTTTTTGAAAATCTCTTAATCGAGTGCACACATACTTTGTGTTGCTAAATCCTCTCACAAGGTAGATCTAATAGATCTCATTGTTACTCCTTACAGGGTAAGATCATTAGAAGTGATCAATCTTTGTAAGATTTAACAGGCTACTTTATTTACTATAGTAGTGAAGTTTTGTGGGTCTCATCAGCACGACAATTTTTACCTTCTACTAGGGGTTTTCTGTAATACCAAAATAATAGGTTCATGAGTACTTAATTTCATGTATGTGTATTGTTTACTTTACATGCATTTACATTTCAACATTGACGTTATATATTTAGTGTATGCAATCTACTCAGTCGGTTATTATAGAACATTTGGTTACAAAGATTAGTCTAAAAGTTTTTAAGGGTACTGATTCACCCCTCCCCTCTCAGTACACACCTCTCCATTATACCAATAATTAGTATCAGAGCTAGTTATCTTGTTTAGAAGGTTTAATCACTGAAGAGAAAAGATCTTACAATGGAAAGGTATACACTTAACAAAACTATTGAAAATGAAAAGTTACAGTTGCATATCTGTGTCGAACAATAAAAGGAAGCCAAAGAAAAAATCAGGGAGATGTTGATTAAGAAAAAGGACATGGCACTTCGCTAATGTGAGATTGATTATTCAGAAGAAGAGATTCATGAGCCATTTGACACATTTGGATCTAAATCTGGTAGCATATCTGATGTATATGAAGGAATCATATCAAAGTTGTCTGAGAGAAATCAACAACTTACTAAACAAGTGAAATTACTACAGATCGGTCAAGATACACAAATGGTTAGAATGGTTGAAGTATTTAATGATGCAAAGAAAGATGAACAAGATAGAAACATGGTTGTTTATGAAAGAAGACAGATGACTGAAAGGTTACAAGAAAAAGAATATGATATATTGAGATTTACTGAATATTACTTTGAGATCACCAATCAAGTGGTTGCTATGAGTCATGAGGCAAACCGAGTGAATATTGAGCTTGCAAGAAAAGTAGAAGATATTGGTGTATTGAAAGAAGAAAATGAAAAAATGAGAAATGAAGTGAAGATTTTACAACAACATAATGAAGTGATTAAGAGATCTAAAGAAAGTAATAAGAGAATGGATCAATTTTTGAACTATCAAAGAAGACTGAACAACAATACCAGATTAGGGTATACCAAGTAAGGAGAATCCTCAAATCAAGCTTAATAGAGGAATGTATACTCAAGTTTGAAACCCAAGAAGCCCTCTTGCCATCACTGTGGAAAACTAGGCCACACATCAAATGTTTGCAGGAGCAAAGCAAAAGGTATTCCTAGAAACCCTCCTAAATTTTAAGGTATTTGCTATAGTTGTAATAAGAATGGACATCAGGCACATGAATGTAGATCCAAGTTGAACAAAACATAGAAGAAACCATACATGGATAAATATTGTTAGAATCACAACATGCATGGTCATACATCAGAAGCATGCAGGAAAAACACAAAGCAAATGTGGAAGCCTAAAGGACAAGAAAAGGTAAATCAATCGAGAAGACAAGACAATAATTATGCATGGGGTTATAAAACTTGGAGTAGTTGTACAACATGCTATAAATATGGGCATATTGCAGAAAATTGTAGGAGACAATGGTGAACCAAGTCTAGGGATTGGTCAAACTCTAGAATGGCATATACTCACTATCACAAAGTCGGTCACTTAAGCAAAGATTGTGCTGACCAAATAAACACTTATGAAAATGGCAATACAATTGAAGAAATTGTCAGGATCAAAAATAAAATGTGGATTAAAGCATCAAATGATAATGCAAGACCAATCACAATAGTCGGTGACACCTCATCCAATGGATTAGGTGGCTCTACCATCTCCACCTGAGAAAATCAAGTAGGTAAAGAATTATGTTTTGCAAAGCTATATCTTACATCAATTCCTATATTCATTGTACAAATGCCAAATTAACATAAATTGAGATGCACTATAGTATTATATTTCTGATTACTTTGATCTAGTTGAGTTGATTAATATGTACCGAGTAAGAAATGCTAGTTGGTGAATATGTGAAGAGACAACCAAGTTTCTAAGGCAACTAAGCATTTGGTACACTCATCAAGCTTAATTATTGTTAGTGTTAACCGAGTATCATGTTTTTTCACCAAGTGGTTGGTGATGAGCATTTATTGCACCACCCAAAGCTATTTACTATAAATTTGATCAATGTGAACTCATTTGTTCACACTGCGATGACAGAGCAGAGAAAATAAAAAGAGAGCAAGTCCAAAGGAGAGTATTTCAAGCATCTTATAGAGATTTAGAGTCTATACTGAGAAACATAGAGGTTAGTCATCGTGCATTCTTGCATTTACCGAGTTATTCGAACATCTTTCACGCAAACCCTAAATAAGAAATCATGGCATCCTCATCTAGAACCATGAAGGAAAAGATGGAGAAGGAGAAAAAGGTTGTTTTAGTTAAGAAATCCACTTGCACAGAGCTGAACTATAAGATACATCCATAGCTTGCAACCCAACCTGACGACAATGGTGCATTTTCATCAATTCTACCTAGGGTTCTGTTGGTTCAAGAAATGCATGCATACATTCATTGCAAGATAGGTGAAAGAGGACATTTCAAGCTTATTTATACATACCAATAATTATGTATAGATGGGAAGTTAAAGGATGATCATAAGAATCTAGAGGTTAAAGGGTTAACCAATGCCCTAAATGTTTTGAAGGTCTTTCACATCGAGTGGATCCACATTTTTCTGAGCAGAGTACACAATGAAAAGCTCTGGCTGGATGAGCCAAAAAAATTTAAAACAATTTTATTCATGTAGTAACCTGGTATCCCATATCTGACAAATCAAAATCCCTAAGGCACCCACCGAGAACCGAGATATAAAATTTAACAAGAGCCAAGTGAGATGGAAGAGGTCTGAAGATAAACTCAATCGGTGATCCTGAACTTAGGTTTGGTGCATGTACCATTGGATATAAGATATTCCAGTCTAGTAGACCAAACAACATTATATGTAGAGAAGTTGACATTTCTTACAAGATTGTTAAGAAAGGATTACAACTTGATCTCACCAAGCTGTTGCAGAGGCAATTTGAAGAAAACATGAAAATCATCAGATCAACACAGTCAAATACATGTAAATTTGGTTCATTACTACTATGCACATTATTTTACCTTCAAAAATTTTTTCCCGCCATCGGTACAATTAAATGGAAGACCAATTGACCGATTACACTGCAAATTAGTGATTTGATTACAAGCTTATGAACAAATTTTGAACCAGTCATGAATGATTATTTTGCTAAGTTTAAAGCTAGGATAGAAAAGAGGAATAGAATTCGATTGAAATTGGTATAAAACTACAAAGATGAAATATGTTTTGTAGTTGACACTGATACAACTCTAATCAAGGCAGCACAACCAAGGACAACATGGCTACCTTTGTTGGATTATGAATTAGATATTGACATTGCTTCAGAATCTATAGAGAAATTGTTGAATGAACTAGTTGACAAATCTTCCATGAGATTTGGTACATATGATTAAGCCCAAACCCAAATATCTATTGGTCTACAAGTTGAGAAAATGGGAAGGAAAAATACTAAGATAGTCAAGACAATGAAGAGAAAATTTGCAATCAAAGATGAAGAATTAGACAGGTCTATAGATGAAACCAAGGAGAAGACCTCATTAGATCAAGATGATGAACCTAAACATGATGTTGATGCCACAGAGTCCGGTGAATCACAAGATAAGGCACCTAAGGCCAAAAGGGGAAAAAGCATAAAGACTGAGTCTCCACCAAAGACCAGATCACAATCGGTGACTACAGATTCACTGCCTTTAAAGAAAGGAGTTGCAAAGATAACAAGTCCCTCACTGAATTTCACATACCAAACAAGGAAACATAAGGGAACTACCGATAATCCAGCACTGAGACAAAGGAAGAAATACATAAGGAACAAGGATGACAAGGATGAAAATCTTGATCAATTCAAATTTGTACAGAACAAAACACCACAGACCATTGATGAGATTGCAGAGGCAATTAGAACAAATGAATGGTTAGGAAATCCAAAGGTACATGCATATGCCAATCTGGCTATTGAGCACAAAGATAAACTTGAAGAAGAAATCATAGGTATGATGATCAACTTCAAACAAGTTCTAGTTGAATTTTCTACTTACATTCCCTCTGAATTATATGATAAGATATCAACACATTGGTCATATGTACCTACCGCTGAGAAATAGATGAGAAAGGTAGCTCTCACTCTTATCAAAGCTAATTGTACAGTTGAGAAAATAAATGATATAATGCAGTAGTACGCCAATACATTTTCCAAGAAGGCAAGGAAATCGAATATCCTACAAGGAAATTTGAAGGAAGTGGATATTGAGAGCACCCAAATATGGAACAAACTACTCAATCCACCTAAGGAAATCAAGGACACCGCTCGAAGAAACAAACATTGCATCTCCAGTCAAAATTGAGGAACCTCGACTGAGTACATAAATAATAACAATTGATGTTGATAATGCAATTGTTGACAATATACTGGATGGTATTCCTGAACTGTTGATGAATCTAGGACATCCAAAGATCACAATAAAAGACATAACTGAAGGTGATTCAGATGATAAGGCTAAGGAAGATGAGTAAATCGGAGCTACTGAGACAATAGATGAGAAAGACACATCATAGGTCACCCAAGAAAATGCACCAAACTAGTTGCCTATTTTGGTACAAGCTATTGAAATAGAGAGTGAAGAACAAAAGAAGACACCAGAGTAGGAAATAGACACAAATGAAGACAAGGGTGATACACAAGGTACACATATTGAACATAGTAGTGGGACAACACAAGGTGATGTACCAAAAGATACCACTACTGTAGAAGAAAAAGGTGAAGGTAACACATGAAATATAGACAATATAATAGGCAATTCTACTATTGACCCAATGTCAGCTACCAAATCACCGTCACAAGTCATCACACTAAGTACCAAGCTAGGAAAACAACAAACTAAGTAAAAGGCTCAATTGGCATTAACATTATCTCCTACATCGAGCACCAAAGAGAAGAAGAAGAAAAAGAAGAAGGGAAGAAAGGGTCCTGTGACACTTGATGAGATCATCGACATCCATGATTGTGATCCATAGAAACTTGACCCTGAACCTTTGACAAGATATGGAGAACTCTGCACCTGAAAGGTAGCACAGGATAAGTTGAGGCAAGAACGCAAAATTGCACAGGTGTTAGAGATTGCCAAAGATATTCTCATGCAAATTTTTCCTGATGTGAACATAGATGAATCCACCCCCATACTTGATCAACTTGCACTTCTCACCGAGGAAATTAACAAACTTGATATTGATGTCGAGAAGAAATTGGAAGAGTGAGCAGAAAAGAAGATATAATACAAACTTACAGAGAAGATCAGCCAGGTAGTGGTAGTAAACAAGGTAACTCTGTCTAAATTTGTAATTGGATTAGAAACTATCATATCTGAAGCCTTTAGAATTCTACAAGAGTTATGCACTTTAGATTACTTCACTACCAAGATTAGTGAAAAAATGAAGAAAATAGATCAAGATCTAAAAGATAGTGAAAATAGTCTATCAACCAAGAAACATGAATTGCAGATGCATTACACTAAGCTACTCCAAAACCAATGGTTGAGACTTGATTTGAAGAAAGAAGAGGAGAAAATCAGAGAATAAGTAAAAGAGATACATGTAACATTACTACCACATTTAGTAATGATGCAGAAACATGTGACATTGGAAAAGAACTTGATTTCCACCCCAAAAATGTCAGTCACAGAAAGCATATATGATATGCATGCTCAGTTCAACTTAGAGCTATTAACCCTTGAGTACTTAAAACAGGAATGAGAGAAGCTACTGGAAAATATCAAGCAAGCCCATCCTAACATTTTTGACAAATTGTAAGTTATATTCCTTTTGTCATTATTTTCAAAAAGGGGGAAATATATGTATATAAGTATAGTAAAGGGGGAAACTATAATTGGGAGTCATATACATATATCAAGCATGTACAAAGGGGGAGTCACTATGTGTAGTACTTTATAAATGATAATTTTTTTATACTAATACCAAAGGGGGAGAATGTTACTCCAAATGAGCATTGAAGTTATCATTAGTATTCAAGCACTCAAAATGGGCTGTAGGTAATAGAGTCACAAACAAGCTATTCGGTATAATCACCAAAGTATAGAGTTAACTGAGAGCACTGATCATGCCCAAAATTAACCGAATGCAGTGATTACCAAACATACAAACTTTACTGAGCAGTAGTCTACACCAAGATACACAGTATAATCGAACAACAGTATAATCGAGATATACAGACTACATTTAGCACTGAAGACAATATTAACCAAGTGGACTAGAGGCCACATAAAATTTTATTATGGAACATCAATCTAGGTTTTTTTTTTTTGCAAACCTAGATAACAGTTTACAATGATCAAAGAGAACATTAATTACAAATTTATAATATTAATTATTTATATCTCCTATGTTTAGATGATCAAGGTAAATTATGTACACCATTGATCTTAGGCTAGGGATGATATTGTAAAGCCCTAATTAGGTCATAGAGTTTGATATATAAAATGAATAGATTTCATTTTGTAATGTATGTTGATCAAGAAATGATCAAGTAGCCACCATACTACAGACATCAAAGATCAAACAAGGGTTTTAAGGACAAAGACTACATTGTAGTAATCATTTTTTAGAATAGAGAAAAGGCTACCGAGAAGAACAAAGAAGAAGGTATTATCATTCACATTGAGGTGATATATTTTGTATGCACTTAAAGGATCTTTATTAGAAATATTGAGATTGTATATGTTCAGATCACAATTCTGTTACTCTCTAACAATTGTAATAGACCCCAAAATCTCTTAACAAAGTAGACTTAACCATCTTTTCGAAAATATCTTAACCAAGTGCAAACATACTTTGTGTTGGTAAATCCTCTGACAAGGTATATCTAATCAATCTCATTATTACTCCTAATAGGGTAAGATCATAAGAAGTGATCAATATTTGTAAGCTTTAATAGGCTACTTTATTTACTACAGTAGTGAATTTTTGTGGGTCTCATCCCCATCATAGTTTTTACCTTCTAATAGGGGTTTTCTGCAATACCAAAATACTTGTGTCATGAGTACTTAATTTCATGTATGTGTATTGTTTAATTTACATGCATTTACAATTCAACATTGACATTATATGTTTGGTGTATGCAATCTATTCAGTCGGTTATTACAGGACATTTGGTTACAAAGATTAGTCTAAAAGTTTTTAAGGGTACTGATTCACCCCTCACCTCTCAATACACACCTCTTGATTATCCCAACACTCCAAATCAAACCAGGGTTAAGCTCAACTTTTAGAGATTGCCAAAATACCTTGTCACTAAATCTTGTGATGGAGTTGGTTTAAATTTTGAGCTTAGAGGATTTGATAGGATTGTGCCACGTGTTTCAAAGAAGATAGGATCGAAGGGTAGTTTCTTAATCTCCAAATTATAGTCAAGGTCTTTCTTTCTTTCAGTGATTCAATGAGGGTTTTTGATCGGGTTCTATTCTTATCTTGATCGTGTGGTCTGCGCCAAATCTCCAAATCAAATCATGGGTTAGTGTTTTCATTCAGTGACTTGGAGATAAAGGGAAATTTGACTACTCAAGGTTAAAGGCTAGTTAAGGGTAAATTTCAAGTGTGAGTTAGATCTGATGGGTCGACGCTAAGGATCAGAGTAAAACTTTCTCAAGATATAATGCTAAGGCATCACGCCTATGTGACACCTAGAAATTTGTGTTGTCATGGTCCCACATTTTCAAAAGGTGATTAAAAAGAAAACAAGTTTGAGAAATATCTATGGTGGGATCTTTGCCTTAATCATGAGATGTAGCTGATTTACCCTTCAAGGCATTACATCATGTCAATGTGTGGCTGGTTGTCAGATCTTGGGGCCTGTCAAATCTAAGGTTAATGGTCGTGCAAATCTGAGTTGATCTTATGGTCAACACTTTTCCTCAAAGATACGATGCATGAAATATACTGATCAAGGCATCGTGTTTGATCGCCATGTGTAAAGTTTCTAAGACTATAGATGGGTTAAAGAATAGTTGGGTTATATTTCATCTAACGGTCAGTGTGAAGCCTTAAAGTAGAGATGCAAAGAGATTAACCTCTAAGGAAATGCGCTAAAGTGACATGTGTCATATCTGAGATCATGGGCCGCGGGTTTTAAAGAAAATTAAATGCATTGTAAGTTAATTTTAATCTAACATCTAGCGCAAAGCCTCAAATAAAAGATTATAGATGGATATTCTTCAAGCCATTGCACTTGTGTGACACCTGGTAGAATCTGATCTAAGTGCCCAGATAACTTAAAAGTAATCTACAGCCGTGTTTTAGACTTATGCTAAAAATCAATCTTGACCATCTAAATTCTTGTTTTGTTCCACCTATGACTGCTATAACTGAATTTCAAATATTTAAATCTTATTCTCAGAGGGTTTCATGGTGGTGGATTCAAATATTGTCTCAGAGCCATTAATGAATTGATCTTATCTTGTGGATTGATATTGCACAACTATTGAGCAGTGTAGGGATTAAAATCTGATATGTGGATTGCATTATGTCCAGACTTGACAGATAGAGGTTTCTAATTAGAGGATAAATGCATATAGTGTCACTGGTCTCTTCTACATTTATTTTGACCTACTCTCCATGTTATGGCTTGGAATTTTAGACTTCAAGGTAGTGCGCTCACATCCATGGACTATGGCAATTGATTTTAGATCAGATTTGCATAGATTGAAGAGAAAGATAGGGTTTCAACCTGATCATAGAATTAAATGCTTTTAATGTTTACATTGATTGGTTGTAAACCCTAACCCTAAATGTTCTAAAGATTTTTGCATTCCTGTTCCTATAAAGTGATTTTCAAGACCATTTAGTAAGGGAAAGAGAATTGGGAGAAATATTGTAAGCATTAAGCTTGTACTTGTTTCCAGTCTAAGATATAATAGATGTTGTTCAGACTATATTAAGATAGAATAGAAAGTTGTATGATCTTTTTCATATTGTCTTATTTTTTATTTCCTTTTCATACTGATTCAGGAAAAAGATTTCATTATACTTAATATAAATCTTCTCAGATTTTAAGTCTCTCCATTGTGTTATCTGTTGAGTTGTAAGTTTTCTAACTTATTGTATAAGTCTTGCTTATACATATGTGTATTCCACAAGTCTTTGATTTTAGATCAAATTTAAATGCTTTAGATATTACATTGATTCTATTGGATTATCTACTTAAGGATCTTGTAGTGTGTAGTCTGAAAGATATTTATGTTTATGGTTTTGAGTCTATACCAAGAGGTTATTTCAGTTTCAGTATTGTATTTAGGATTTTACCTAATGGATAAGGCACTGATCCAAAACTACTATATTCTGGTAACCGGACATAATAACCCAGCCAAAATAACCCTGGACACAATAACCTCGCCATAATAACCCAAGGACACAATAACCTAGGGTCACAATAACCCATGGACAAAATAACCCATGGTCAAAATAACCCATGGAAAAAATAACCCATGGTCATTTTAGATCAAGTTAGTATGCAAAAAAAGAGATTGTGAGGCACCATAGATGATATTTAGGTCCTTTTTAGATCATATATCTATTATATACCCCTAAAATAGCCTTAAAACATCTTTAATATGCTTAAATAACTTATAAAATGGTAAATAATTATAGAAATAAAGACAAATTCATGGGAACAAGCTAAATAAGAGTTATTATGAAAAGATATAAGTCAAAAGGCATTATGAAGAGGCATTAAGAGGATATATAAAGTGGTAGAATTATGAGAAGTAAAGGAAGGAAGAAGGGAGAATAATTAAGCGTGTGTAGAGTGATAAGAAAAAGAGAAATCAAAATTCATAAAAAAATATATTTTTTAATATAATTTTTTGAAAATTATATTATATTTTCCTAGGGGTTTCTATAAAAGTATGAAAATTGGTTTACTAATGGTACACTCAAAACAGTACCAAGTATTTTTTAGTAGTTGTACACAATTCATGGCTTGAAAAATGGTGCAATAATTGCACTCATCTATATTCTTATGACCAACAAAA
>MU227494.1:3494123-3515211 GCA_018584345.1 Thuja plicata | reverse complement strand
TTTGTGGAGGAAAGTTCAAGAAGAAGGTCTACAAACACGTTACAGTGTCAATGAAGTATTTTCATTTGAGATCAAAAAACTTGTTGCATTAGCTTTTGTGCCTCAGATATATGTAATCAATGCATTCGAAACACTTCTACAATCTCCTTATTATATAGAAAATGAGGAGAATTTGCAACCCATAATTGATTATTTTGAAGACACGTGGATTGGAATACTAACTAGAAGAGGCAACATACGGTCACCCAAGTTTCCAATCACAATGTAAAATTGCTATTCAGCTATTCAAGATAATCTTCCCGAAACCAATAATTCTATTTAGGGACGGCATAGAAGATTTAGTGAATTGCTTCAATCATCCCATAGCTCAATCTAAAAATTCATCAAAGCAGTGAAAAAGAATAGGGTCTCCAAGAGAATAAAATAGAGCAATATATATCTGGACACACTACACAACCAAGCAGGAAAAAATATCATGAACTCAAAGAAAGACTAAAAAGACTAGTTTATTTTTATGACAATAATAATATTATAGATTATATAAGAGGTATTTCTCATTATTTGACACTTTGATTGAAAATTTGAATATTTTTTTTTAGAAATATACTTGTAATTTATAAATTTTGTTTTCCTTTCTCTATAATCCTATGGGGTTATTTTGTCAATGGGTTATTTTGAGTGTGGGTTATTTTGGAATGGGTTATTATGACCCTGGATTATTTTGTCCTCAAGTTATTATGGCTGGGTTATTTTGTCTAAGGTTATTTTGGCTGGATTATTATGTCCTGTAATCCTATATTTTGTGGAGATATATGTCTGATAGGTTTGGCTATATTCTATCCCTAATCTTAAATCAAACTCATTACCGAATTGTTTACATTTATAGTTGTTTGTTGTTATACCACCATGGTAATGGAGAGTCAATGAATGCTTGGTTGGCATTTAGCACTTTCTTATCATCATCTGATGTTTGAATCTAGAAGTAGAAGGTGTTGTAAAGAGTTGAGTTTTGTCTGGATTAGGTTTACTTGCCTTAGTTTTAAAGAGCCAGAAGTGAAAAGTGCAGTCTTGTCCCTATAGTTGGTCCAGTTACCTTGTAGAGCTCTCATACTTGGAGCTAACCACTCCCAACATTAGTCTCAAGTTATATTAGTTGCTTCTCAAAGCGTAACAGTTTTAAACACCAACAAAATGGCAACTCTACTAGGGAAAATAATACAGTAAATTGTCATAACTGGCCCACAAGTTGATCATTGAAAGCATAGAGTTACTCAAGTTTTGGTCCTTTGTCATTATTTTATCTTGTGAGTTCTCTATTTTAAATTATTCATATCAGTTAGTGTTGTGATCCCAACTAGTGTTGGGTGGTAACTCTAAGTATCTTTGTAGCAGTGATGAGTATTAAAAATCATTTTCTCACACACTTTCCATTATGAATTATAGAAACACCAGGTCTCGGTCAAAGAGACATCCTAAAGATAGATTGGGAGATTATATCCCAACTATATATAATGTTTATCAACCAAGAAAAGGAAGGGATAAAAGAATATTCCCTCAAAATGAGATATAAGGGGAGGACATTAGAGAAGGAGGACAAGTCCAATGCAGCCAAGAAGGAAATGCATCCAAATATGAAGAGGCTGCAGATGTGGGTCTAGGTACAAATGAAGACCATAGCTCTCTTGATGAAAGAGAGGAGGAGAAATTAGAAAGATTGAAGTTGGCCTTATGAAAAAGGATATGTGCTGACCTTATCCCTAAGGTCGCTTGAATTTATGTTACCTACTGTGGATGTTATATTTGATTTAGTGAAGACTAGTTTTTTGGACTTAAACTATGATTCTAGACAGAGCAGGTATCTGTGTTTTGGGTATATCTTTCTGATGAAGATATTTCCAAACTTGTGAGCTTACTAATGGACATTCAACATATGATAGAGTAATGGGTTGAGTTTGATTGTTGATTGGATACTGGTGACACTAGCTGTGACGTGTATTCTGGAGAAGACCTATTCCCTGGCTGACTTCAAACATGTAGCGTGTGAAATTAATTATGAGCATGAATTGTGGATCTGGAAGTATATGTAATGGATTGTAAATGTTGTATAATTGTTATAGATACCATGTGCATCTTAGCAAGGGGCTATGTAATTATTTGTATGATGGAAAGCCTTAATTGGCTGACCTAGTTAATTATGTATTAGGAAAGCTTAATTGGCCAACCTAATGAATTATTGTAAGAGGATATATATGAAATATAAATTATTGTGAAGAAGTGTGATAGAGAAAAGAAAGAGAAGTGTGGAATTTGTGAAGCTTGTTGACTACTGGATACAAAGCAGAGTTGATATATCATTGGAACTGACCAAGCAAAGATAGTTGCTATCAGACAGTTCGCCGGAATGTGTATTTTCTTTATACACTTGATTTAGATTGTGAATCCTTGAGGGTGGCTTTAACCTTCTTTGGGAAATGTGCCTTGGTAGTGAGCCTACTATTTTCCTTGACTCCTAACAGGGTTTGTCTCCTAACAGGGAGTGTGTACTATAATGTTGTAATAAGATCCTAACATGGCTAATATCTTTTAATAGGGATACTATACTCTCAGTACATGATTTGTGGGTGTTAATTCCCACTAATGTTTTACCTTTAGCAAGGTTTCCTTGACAACAAATATTGTTTTATGGTGTTGACTATTACTGTGTTATCATTTACATTTACATATTTGGTTTATAAAGTATAAATTTTAATAATCTAGATTACAACTTATTCATCCCCCCTCTAAGTTGTCTTGTGGACTTTTATTCCTAACAATTGGTATTAGAGCTATTGGTCCTTAGAGAGAAAGTTTAATAGCTTAAGGTGATCTTGAAGATGATTTACTACAGGAAGGATAGTCCAAAGTTTGACTCTAAAAACTTTGACATTTGGCAGAACAAGATGAGGATACATTTTCTATGTTTGGTAATTGATTAAATCGATCAGATTTCCACAATCCATAAGAATTTTCAACTTGATTTTTGGATTTGATTGTGTGTAGTTTTTAGCATCAACGTTTCGGATCACACTCCATGATCCATCATCAGGATAGAGCAAAGAGCATGAAGGAATGTAAAATTGATTACTGGATGATAAAAAAGAAGAAGGAAAAGATAGTGACTGAGGATTGATTAGAGAAAGACAGTGAAGATCAAAAGAATCTATTCTCATGTAATATGGCTGCAAGGGAATCTTTAATTAGCACATTATCAGAAGTAGAATTTACTGAAGTAAAGGACTTGGACTCTGCACATGAAATCTGGTCAAGAATGGAAGCACTATATGTTGGAGACAAGTTTACAAAGCAAGCAAAGTTATAGAACTAGAAGACAAAGATGGAATCACAAAATATGAGAGAAGATGAGAACATCCAAGCATATGCATAGAGAATTACTGAGGTAGTTACTCATATTAGGAACTCTGGAGGAGCTTACAGTGAGGAAGAAGTTATTACAAAGATACTCATATCTTTAACACTTGCATATTTAACCAAGGTTTAGGTCATAGAGGAGATCATACCTTTGACACCGAAGTTCACCAGAGAGATGTTTATTGGCAAGATAACTACATTTGAAGCCACAAAATTGGGAGACATTCTACCTAAGGTTACGTTAGCATTCAAAGAAATCATGCACAAAAGTAAAATAATCCTACCTGGAAATGCAAGCACAAGTAGTAACGATATAAGAGAAGAACTTGGATCCTATGCTGATGAATGGGAACATATACAGGAAGAAGAAAAAAATCTAGATGAAATCGTTGCACTGTTTTCCAGAAGAGAAAAGAGAGGTAAGGGTAAGTTTGAGGGAAAATTACCTTTGAAATGTTTTTCATGTAACAAAATCGGTCATTTTGCATCTAGATGTCCTACAAGAATTCCAAAGCACAAACCTAAGTTTTTCAAGTCTAAGTTATCAAAGGATAAGGAATGTTATTATGCTAGTGAAGGTATATCTGATGATGAGGATGGTGATTATGATGAAATTGGATTTATTGCTATTAAGGATGATGAACCTATGCATGAAGAAAAAGCATTAGTATCCTGAGTTGAAAAGAAATCTGAATGGGTCATAGATAGTGGTTGTTCACATCATATGAGTGGAGATAAAAATAAGTTTGTGAGTTTGAAAAGACATGATGGTGGTGTTGTTAGATTTGGTGACAATACTCCTAAAATTTTTATTGGAATTGGATCTATTTACTTGGATGGAAAGACTAACACTGACAATGTATTACTTGTTGATGGACTTAAGCACAATTTGTTGAGTGTTGGACAACTAGTGGACAAGGGTTATCAACTGAACTTCATAAATGAAGAATGTTATATCAAGAGAAAAATAGGATACTTGATAGCATCTGGTACTAAATCCAGAGGTAATGTATTTGAATTGAACACATTTGAAGCTTCTTGTTTTCTTGCAAAGGTTGATGACAATTGGTTATGGCATAGAAGATTTTGTCATGTTAATTTTGATAACATTGTGAAGGCAAGAATGACTAAAGCAGTAAGAGATATACCTAGAATTGTAAATCCATCTAACACTATGTGTAGATAATGTGTTATGGGGAAACAGACTAGAAGCACTTTCAAGAGCAAAGCTTATTCAACAAAATGAAAGTTGGATCTGGTGCATACAGATCTATGTGGTCCTACAAGAACAAGATCATACTATGGTGAAAGGTATTTTATACTCTTTGTTGATGAATTTTCTAGAATGATGTGGGTTAAATATTTGAGAGAGAAATCTGAAGCATTTGACAAGTTCAAGTTATTCAAAGAAAAAGTTGAGAATGAATCTAGTTTAAAGATGAAATGTTTGAGATCAGACAGAGGAGGAGAGTTTAAATTAGAATTGTTTAATACATACTGTGAAGAAAATGGAATACATAGACAAAATTCAGCTACTAGAACTCCACAATAGAATGGGATAGAAGAGAAAAGAAATAGAACCATATTAGATGCTGCAAGGACTATGTTGCTGGAAGGAAATGTATCACATGTTCATTCGAGAGAAGCAGCTGGGATAGTTGTGTACACATTAAATGGAATTCAGATCAGAGATGTTACAAATAAAACTCCTTATGAATTATGGCTTAATCATGCACCTACTGTGAAATATTTTAGAATATTTGGTAGTAAATGTTATATCAAAAGAGATGACGAGATAGTAAAATTTGATGCTAGAAGTGATGATGGAATATTTCTTGGTTATTCCACTAAGAGTAAAGCATATAAATGTTTCAATCTAAGATTGAGGAAACTAATTGAAAGTTCCAATGTGAGGATAGATGAAGAATTTCAAATTTAGGAAATAATGTATGATTGTGGTCAGATAACAGAATCAAGAGAAGTTGCTACTGAACTTGAAGGACCCTTGATGATTGAGAATGATATTGAAGAAGAAGAATAGGTTGGAGCTATTGAGACATTAAAGACACCAAGGTATGTCAAGAAAAACCACCTTGAAGACCAAATTATTGGTGATGCAAGCAAAGGCATGATCAGTAGATCTAAAGTTAGAGATGAGATCTGTTTGATTTCTCAAGTTGAACCAAAGACTAATAATGAAGCATGTAAAGATGAATCTTGGATTAAAGCCATGGATGAAGAACTATAACAGATAAAGAAGAACAATACTTGGGAATTGGTTCCAAGACCTAAGAACAAAAATGTGATTGGTACTAAGTGGGTTTTTAGAAACAAAATGGATGAGGAAGGGACAGTGGTAAGAAACAAGGCTAGAATGGTATATAAAGGCTACTCACAACAAGAAGGCATAGAATATGAAGAAAAAATTGCACTTGTTGCTAGATTGGAAGCTGTGAGACTATTCCTTTCTTATGTTGCACATAAATACTTCAAAGTGTATCAGATGGATGTGAAATCAACATTCTTGAATGGTGGTTTGGAAGAAGAAGTGTACATTGAGCAACCTGATGGTTTTCCTTTGACAGATGATGAAAACATGGTTTACAGACTGAAGAAGGCACTGTATAGACTAAAAAAAGCACCAAAGACATGGTATGCAAGACTGGATAAACATCTACTTCATCTTGGTTTTAGAAAAGGTAATGCAGACAGTAATTTGTATTTAAGAATTGGTGAATATGTAATCTTAATTATAGAAGTCTTTATTGATGATATCATTTTTGGAGGAAATGATAAAATGAGTAAGAAGTTTGCTAAAGAAATGAAGAATGAGTTTGAAATGTCAATTATTGGTGAGATGAAATTTTTCTTGGTTTACAAATTATTCAGAGTAAAAATGACATATTTATATCTTAGACCAAGTATCTTAAAGAAATGTTGAAGAAATTTAGAATGGAAGACTGTAAACCTGTTGGTACACCCATGGTGACAGGGAACAAACTAACTAAAAGTGATGAGACTCAAAGTGTTGGGCAAAATAAGTACAGATAAATGATTGGAGGTCTACAATATCTGACACGCACTAGACCAGATATTACCAATGTAGTTGGAATTATGGCTAGATATCAGGCATATCCTAAAGAGACACATTTTTCTACTGTGAAAAGAATTTTTAGATATTTGAAAGGAACAATAGAGTATGGATTATGGTATGAAAAATATGATGATTTTATATTGTAGGAATTTACTAATGCTGATTGGGAAGGTAACATGGATGATAGGAAGAGCACAAGTGGTGGTACATTTTTCCTTGGAAAGAGGCTGGTTTCTTGGTTGAGCAAGAAGCATAATTGTATTGCTCAATCTACTACTGAGTTAGAGTATGTTGTTGCTGCAATAAAATATACACAAGTTGTTTAAATGAAACAAATGCTGAAGGACATCGGAATAATTTTCAAAGAATCAGTGGTTATCTATTGTGATAACACCAGCACATTGAATATGTCAAAGAATCTTGTAATGCATTCAAAGACTAAACATATTTCCATCAAGTATCATTTCTTAAGGGAGAAGGTAGCAGATATAGAGATTAAACTGGAGTATATTAGTAAAAAGCAACATATAGTATATATATTTACTAAACCTTTTCCAACAGATGATTTTGAATATCTCAGAGGCATGCTTGGGATGATATCCCCTCCCAATGAAAACTAAATGATGTAGATGTGCATCAGCCCAGTGGATCTGAGAGCTATATCATTCTCTGGACTTGATGTATGGATCTACTCCTTAGGGGGAGTGATCGCAGGAGAATAATATGGAGTACACTTAAGTGATCTTGCACCTAGCTAATTGGACATGAAGATTTGAAAAAGATACATCTTACATAAGAATACAGATGAATTATGGCACCCTTTGCCATTGCTACCAAAGGGGAAGAAATCTATGTGAAAATCCCTACTATTTGGGGAGATTTGTGTTGAGGATATTTATAAGATTGTATTGAGAGTGAGTACTTTTGGGTTGATACATATGGATTTTCCCATATGTTTCCCTCAATGCCAAAGGGGGAGATTGTTGGATGATATCAGTTTTGGTTAATGATCATGCTGTTGATATTCATGGTTTTCACTAATGTCAACATATATTTCTATGAAGAAGACAGTTTGGCTACGTAATTGGATGGAGTGTACAGACATTGTATGGATGATTCAAATCAATCAAAGTTGGAATTATGTAGAGGGATGTGTGCTGGCCTTATCCCTAAGGTTGCTTGACTTCATGTTACCTACTGTGGATGTAACAGTTGATTTAGTGAAGACTGATTTTCTGGATCGAAACTGTGATTCTGGATAGAGTAGGTGTCTGTGTTTTGGGTATATATTTCTGGTGAAGATATTTCTAAACTCGTGAGCTTACTGATGAATAGTCAACATATGATAGAGTAATGGGCTGATTTTTATTATTCATTAGATATTGATGACATCACCTATGGCATGTATTCTGGAGAAGACCTATTCCCTGGCTGACTTCAAACATGTAGTGTGTGAAATTAATTATGAGCATGAATTGCAGATTTAGAAGTATATGAAATGTATTGTAAATTTTGTATACTTGTTATAGATACCGTGTGTATCTTAGAAAGGGGCTATGTAATTGTTTGTATGATGGAAAGCCTTAATTGGCCGACCTAGTTAGTTATGTATTAGGAAAGCTTAACTGACTGACCTAATGAATTATTGTAAGAGGGTATATATGAAAGATAAATTATTGTGAAGAAGTTTGATAGAGAAAAGAAAGAGAAGTGTGGAAGCTGCGAAGCTTGTTGATAGTTGGATACAAAGCAGAGTTGATAAATCATTGGAACTGACCAAGCAAAGACAGTTGCTATCAGACAGTTCGCTAGAATGTGTATTTTCTTTATACACTTGATTCAGATTTTGAATCCTTGAGGGTGGATTTAACCTTCTTTGGGTAGTGTGCCTTGGCAGTGAGCCTACTATTTTCCTTGACTCCTAACAAGGTCTGTCTCCTAGCAGGAATTGTGTACTATAATTTTGTAACAAGCTCCTAACAGGGCTAATATATTTTAACAGGGATACTATACTCTTAGTAAATTATTTATGGGTGTTAATTCCCACTAGGGTTTTACCTTTAACAGGGTTTCCTCAACAACTAATATTGTGTTATGGTGTTGGCTATTACTGTGTTATCATTTACATTTGTAGATTTGGTCTATAAAGTATAAAGTTTAATAATCTAGATTACAACTGATTCACCCCCCTCGCAGTTGTCTTGTGGACTGTTATTCCTAAAAATATTTATGTTTATGGTTTTGAGTCTATACCAAGAGGTTGTTTCAGTTTCAATATTGTATTTAGGAGTTTACCTAATGGATAAGGCACTGATCTAGAACTACTATATTTGGTGGAGATATATGTCTGATAGGTTTGGCTATATTATATTGCTAAACTTAAATCAAACTCATTACTGAAATGTTTACATTTATAGTTGTTTATTGTTATACCACCATGGTAATGGAGAGTCAATTAATTCTTGGTTGGAATTTAGCACTTTCTTATCATCATCTGTTGTTTTAATCCAGAAGTAGAAGGAATTGTAAAGAGTTGAGTTTTGTCTAGATTAGGTGTACTTGCCTTAATTTTGCAGAGTCAGAAGTGCAAAGGGTAGTTTTTTCCCTATAGTTGGTCTAGTTACCTTGCAGAGCTCTCATACTTGGAGCTAACCACTCCCAACATTAGTCTCAAGGTATATTAGTTTCTTCTCAAAGCATAACAGTTTTAAACACCAAAAAAATGGCAACTCTATTGGGGAAAATAATGCAGTAAATTCTCATAACTAGCCTGCAAGTTGATCATTGGAAGCATAGAGTTACTCAAGTTTTGGTCCTTTTTCATTATTTTATCTTGCGAGCTCTCTATTTTCAATTATTCATATCAGTTAGTCTTGTGATCCCAACTAGTGTTGGGTGACAACTCTGAGTATCTCTGTAGCAGTGCTGAGTATAAAAAATCAATTTTTCACACACTTTCCATTATGAGTTATAGAAACACCAGGTCTTAGTCAAAGAGACATCCTGAAGATAGATTGGGAGATGATATCCCAACTATATCTAATGTTTATCAACCAAGAAAAGGAAGGGATAACAGAAGATTCCCTCAAAATGAGATATAAGGGGAGGACATTAGAGAAGGAGGACAAGTCCAACACAGCCAAGAAGGAAATGCATCCAAATATGAAAAGGCTATAGATGTGGGACTAGGTACAAATGAAGACCATAGCTCTCTTGATGAAAGAGAGGAGGAGGAATATAACACCACTCTCCCATATTAAGAAGATTTTGATGAATTGAGAGAAGAAATCCAAAAGAAGTTTCTCCTAAGACAAAAAAAGAGAAAAATAAAATGAAGATATGATAAGAAAAAAGATGGTCATAAATGATAAATTAAGGAGGCAATTGATAATCATGGATGCAATGGATTATGTTGAAAGGCCTCAGAGATTTGAAGAGGAACCTATCATTTTTCAAGTGGTTGATTATGAAGGCCTCAAAGGTAAGGGAAAGCAAGGGATAACATGAGTTCAAATAGATGAACCTATGAATCTAAAATTTCTAGTGGATTAGATGTCTAAATTGGACATTGATCTTGAAGGAGCTAGATTTGAAAAGGATATCATAGCTAAAGAACTTGAGATGGTAGAATTGGAAGATGCTACTTTGGAGATGAAGAAGAAGGCTGATTTTCTTAGATAGACAACTGGGCCTATTCAGCTTGGTACTGAAGGAGCTACAACATCAAATGCTAAGGCATCTTCTTCTCAAGTTAACACTTCATCTCAAGGAAGACCCACTCATGCAGAAAAGTACAATAAATTTTCTTTCCATAACATCCTTGGTTATCCTAATATAGTTCCAAGTTAAATAAGAGATAAAATCCCCAAATTTGCTAGGAATAATGTAGTCACATGTGAAGAACTCTTGAAAAAAAATAAAGACATGATGGATGATTATGAAATTATGCATGAGGATGCATTAATGAAACTTTTTGTTCATTCTTTAGTAGATGATGCTAGAGATTGGTTCAGAGGGTTACCTTATAATTCTGTAGGGTCAATGGATCAATTAATTGATTGTTTTAAGGAGCAATATGGTGATAAGAAAAATGAAAGATTCATGTTAAATTAATTCAAAAATATTAAAAATAATTAGAATGAGTATGTTGTGGAGTTCAACATAAGGTTTCAAAGAGCTATGCACAAACTTTTCCAAGTTATGAGACTTGATGACAAGGTTTGTCTAGCTACTTATCTTATTGCATTTTATTCTAAAATGGGATACCGCCTAAGAGATAAGAATCCTAAGACTATAATGGAACCTTATAAAACAACCTTCAATATAGAAACCAATAGGATGGTATTCAAGAAGTTGTGTAGAAGAGATGATTCGAAGCCTGCTAGGAAATAATCAGATAGATTTTCAAATGCAAAACCTAAAGAGGAGGTCAGTATGAACCAGATCCTAAGTGATAGAAAAGTCCTAAATCCTATAGAGAGTAAGAATCCTAGAGCTCCAAATAATAATAGACCATCCTAAAAAAATTTCAATCAGCAGTCTAGTATGCAAAACTACTCATATACTACCCAATTTAAAGATGGGAAACCTATTATCCCACAAAGAAGGACAAGCCTGATGATAGGAATCTTGATCCTCTACAAATAAATCAAGTTAATACTTTTAATGAGGATTATTGGTGTGAGGCTTGTTAATTATCCCATAATCCTAATACTTATGTTGTTGCTCTAAGTATGTCTACCAGTCAGACCCAACAAGAAAGAGAAGAGGAAGAAGAACTATATGATGATGTTGGAAATGCAATGGCTTCTACAAAATTAAGAAGTGAAGAATCTCATGACGAAGGTCAAAGTCAGGAGTTGTCTTCATCAAATGAAGAGGAGGTAGACATTGATAATATAAGGTGATATGTTGTAAGGGGAAAAGAGCCTTTTATGGTAAGAAGACCTTCATATGCAAAGATTGCACACTTTATAGAAAAATTGGTTACTCAAGCATAGAGTAACTATAATAGAAGGAATAGGACAATTGGTAATGCAGATGACAGAAAAACTTGCATGTTTATTACAGAGACAAGGGCAAGCCCTAAGTAGACACCAGAGAAACAAAAAATTTCTGAGGGTGTAAAAAAGATAAAGGTAAGAATAGAAGATAAAACAAGTAGTCCAAGGCTTGTCCATAATATTAAAGAAAGGACACCAGAGATGGGTGCTTCTTCTATTCAAAAGGATACTAAAAGAGTTGAGCCAAGCTTGGCTACTCAAAGAGAGGATAGCGATGTTTTCACTATCAGGAAAGATATCTCTAACATCAAGTATACCCCTGTTGGCATGGGAAAATTCCTCTCACATATCACAATCAAAGTTTCGTTTTTAGAAATGATGAGAATTCATGAGCACAAGGAAACATCTTTAACATGGATGAATAGTATTTCTTCCACAAGAGCCTTGAAGTCAGAAATGGGTGAGAAGAAAGGCAATAGTAAGGAGAAATCTGATAGCAAGGGAAAAGAATAAGACGAGATTGTTTCTAAGATCCCTCAGATTTTCTTAAATACAAATCATGTCACTCCTCCTTTGGGATTTGTGGATCCCTTTACTTAACATTGGTTATTAATGGAAAGATGATTAAGAATTGCATGATTGATTCAAGAGCATTTAATATAGTCATGCCTATAGAAATAATGAAATCAATGGCACTATAGGTAGATACTCCTCAGGGGAGATGTCAAGCAATGGATTTAAGAGAAGTGCATGTCATAGGTACTATTAAGGATTTTCCTTATACACTTGCTACATATCTAGAGAAGGTACTAATAATGAGTGTTTTAGTAGTTGACATCCCACCTCAATATGGAATGTTGCTATCTAGGAAATGGAGTACCTTAATGGGAGGAAGTATCTAGTGTGATATATCCTTTGAAACATTTGACATAGCTAGTAAAAATGTCAAGGTATCTAGAGAAATCAGAACTCCTCATATGATCGAGGAGAGTGAAGATGAAGCAATGAATTGTTTCTTGGATATTGACATTGGATCCTTTCAAGTACACGATAGTAAGGTTGAGAGAGATGCCCAACACATGATGTTAATAGAGGAGAGAGACAATATTGCAGATAAGAGTGACTTATGGACAATGTATTTTGATGGCACAAGCTCAAAGGAAGGAGCTGGTGGAAGAGTGTTACTCATAGCTCCTAGTGGTAGGACATACAAATTCTCATTTTCTCTTTTTATCACCTGCACTAATAACATTGTAGAATATGAGGCTTTACTAATAGGATTGAGGTTAGCCTCAAGACACAAGATTAGATGTATCAGATTCATTGGAGACTCTACGTTGGTTATCTCTCAAACAAGATCCAAATATGCTTCAAAGAATCAGAGGCTAAAACAATATAGGAATGTTGTTTGGGATGAAATAGAAAACTTTGATGCATTTGGCATTGATTGGATGGAAAAGAGTAAAAAAAAGATGGTAGGCCCATTGGCTAATATTGGTTTGAGGCTCGAAGATATTAATTTTGTAGGGATCTCTAAAATAGAGGTTCAATCTAGACCATCTATTCCAAACAATGCTGAAAATTGGCAAGTCTTTGATGATGAAAAGGATATTTTGAGATTCCTTTCTTGTGAATCTAACTTTGGGAAAAAAGGGATGGACTTTAATGGTTTTGTAGAGACCCTAGATGGAAAGGAAAATATTCTTAGCAAGGAGGTTCTCCAACTAAAATCAAATAAGGTTCCCAAAGGTCTGGTTGTACTTGAGAGATCCTTTGATAACAAGGAAAAGCATTTCTCTGCAAGCACTATGAACAAACATGAGGATTTGGAGGTAAACTTGGGGACAGATCAAGCTCCTAAAAATGTGCATATTGGTAGGAAGCTGTCCCCCAAGCTTAGAGATTTATTGGTGGATCTTCTCAGAAAATGTAAACATGTTTTTGCATGGTCTTATGATGACTTGAAAGCATACAAAGAAGATCTATTCCAACATGAGATTCCATTAAAAGAAGGCTCTAAGCCTTTTAGATAGAATTTGTGACCTGTCAATCCCACCCTAGAACCCAAGATGAAAGAAGAGATAAAGAATATGAGGGATGCTATAATCATAAAGCCTATAAGGCATTCAACATGGGTATCCAATTTGGTACTAGTCAAAAAGAAAAATGGGGACATCATACTATGTGTAGACTTTAGAAACTTAAATGTTAACTCTCTGAAGGACAATTATGGCTTGCCCAACACGGAAGCTATGTTTCAAAGACTCACTAGGTCTGAGTTGATGTCCATGTTGGATGTCTTTTCAAGGTACAATCATGTCAAGGTCCATGAATTAGAACAGTTCAAAACTGCATTCACTACACCATGGGTAACTTATGTGTATATCAGGATGCCTTTTGGTCTGACAAACCTTGGAGATACTTTTCAAAGAGCCATGGGTGTGGCATTTGCAAATTTCATAAACAAGTTTTTGGAAATCTATCAAGATGATATTAATCCTTACTCATCAAAGGAAGATCAACACTATGATCATCTTGAAAAGATCTTTGTAAGATCATTAGAGTATGGGGTTTCCTTTAACCCAAAGAAGTGTGTATTTGGGGTGATAGATGGAAATATTTTAGGACACATTGCCTCTAAAGATGGAGTTACAATTGACCTTGAAAGGGTAAGTTCAATTGATAAGGTTCCTCAACCCAAGAATGTCAAGGGAATTTAGTCCTTCTTTGGAAAAGTAATCTTCTTAAGGAGGTTTGTTACAAACTTTGCAGAGACTAGTTTTCCAATCTCAAAGTTGATGAAGAAAGGAGCCAAGGTGGAATGGACTCAAGAAACATGTAAATTATTTTTAGATATCAAGAAGGATATTAAGGATACTCCTATTTTGAGAACCCATTATTATAGCAAGCCACTTCAAATTTTCTCCTTTGCTTCATATAATACTATTGTTGTAGTATTATTGTAGAAGAACTTAGAGGGATGTGAATAACCTATTTCCTTTTTCACTAAGTCTTTACAAGAAGTAGAGATAAAATATGATATCATGGAGAAACAAACCTAGGCTTTGGTCAAAGATGTTAAAGCATTTAGATGATATTTGGTAGGTGCAACCATAATTGCTTATGTGCCAAGTGCTGCTATAAAAGATATCTTAGTCAAAAAATAGGTCTCAAGGAGGAGATGTAGATGGATCAACAAGATCCAAGAGTTTAATATTGATATTCATACAAATAAATTGGTAAGAGGTCTAGGACATGCTAAACTCATGGCTCAAAGAAATTTAGATGCAAATCATATTGATGTGCTAGAAGAGGAGTAGAGACCTTGTATTTGTGATATGGATTATTCTGATTGGTACAAGGACATCATTGGATACTTGCAGAAGATGGTACTTCCCCCTAAAATAGGTGAAAACAAAAGGAGAATAGTCAAGTTGCATGTTGTGAAGTATGCAATAATTCAAGGACAACTATGGTGGAGGATCAATGAAGGAGTATTTCTCAAGTGTATAGATCATGATAGATCTGAGAATCTCTTCAAACAAATGCATGATGGTGCATGTGGTGGCCATTACATGGCTAAGACTACTGCTCATAAGATTATGAGATCTGGTTTTTGGTGGCCAACAATCTTCAAGGATGCCAATCATTATGTTAGAAAATGTGATTCTTGTCAGATATTTTTCAAGAAAGCTAAATTTTTGTGGGAATCTTCCCTTGAATCCTATTTTTGTTGAGGCACCTTTTCATAAATGGGGGATGGATTTCACAAGTGAAATCCCTAATAATCCTAGTGGAGGTCATTCATGGATCCTAGTGGAAACTAACTACTTTAACAAGTGGGTGGAAGAAATTCCCACTAAAAGAGCCACAAGTAGGGTTGTGATTAATTTTATGTTGTAGAATATCTTGACTAGATTTGGTTTTCCAGAGACCATTGTGGTGGAAAATGATATGTGCTACAAATCAGATGAGTTCAGTGATTTCTATCAACAATATGGGATCCAAATTTCTTATTCTTCCCCATATCACCCCGAAGGGAATGGTCAGGCTAAATCCAGTAACAAGAGCCTAATAAAGATTATTAAAAGAGTATTGAATACAAACAAGAAATCCTACAATTCAAAATTGTAGCTTTCTATATGGGAAGATAGAGTAACAGTGAAAAGGCTATTGGATATGCACCTTTTGACTTAGTTTATGGTATTCATGCCAGATTACCTCAGAATAATTTATTGTAGATGCATAAATTCATCCAAACATATGATGATGAACTAGATGATGATATGAGAATCAGATTGGAGGATTTGATACAACTTGATGAGTCAAGAAGGACTCAAGGGAGGCACACGAAAGGAATTTCAAACTGCAATTACAGTGCAAGGATCTGTTTGACAAGAGAACTACTGCTAGAAAGTTTGAGGCTGATGATATGGTTTTAATGTTGAATGCCAAATTGGAGGACAAAGGAAAACATGCCAAATTTGATCCTATCTGGTTAGGACCATATATAATTGACAGTAGGTGTGGTTCTGATTCATATATTTTAAAGGACTTGACTAGAAATATTTTGGAATTGCTGATTCATGGACAGTTCCTAAAGTTCTACTTTTCTTGAAGTATGAAAAATTGATGAACAAGTAAGTCTGTATATATTCTTTCTATATTTTTAGTTTATTTATCTTAGGTTTTTTTTCCAATCAATGGTCTGCTTATCCCAGAAATTTTGAGTCCTTGCTATGCCTGCAAGAGACATACATCCCCAGACGGAACCACTTTTAGACCCATTAAAAATTTTCCTAGTTCCAATCTTTCTTTCCATGTCTCTACAATTATTTATAGTCTTTGGCCTAAAGCCCCAAGTCTTGTTGAGTCATTTTTGTACTTAAACTCTAAACCCTCAAGACTTGTTATGTTTTCACGTTACCTTTTCTGAGTCACTTAAGTCTTTAGAGTCATGTGCACTTTTTATCCTTTCCTTTATCTCCTAATCTCACTATCAAGATTGAATATTCTTTTTAATCCAGAGACTTGGTGTGGTATTTATCTCTTAATCTCAAAATGATATGGAATATACTTTAAGGATTTAGAGATTATGCACAGGCCGTTGATCAAGCTTTAGATGTGCAGTTGGCATTGAATCACTAGAAAAAGTCAAGGTCAAGATTTTTATTGAGAGATCTGGTGAGGATAGTCGATGCAATTTTCATTGTGTGGTGTGCGCTAGATCTCTAAATAGACTCAGGGGTTAAGAATGTTTTTAGTGAATTTGAGATTTAGTTTATCTCTCAATCTCTAGATCTAAATATGGTTGAGTTAGGCCGAGTCAAGTTTATTGTGAGATTGAGAGATAAGCTTATCTCTGAATCTCAGAATAAAAGAAGAGTTAAGTCAAAGATCTTGAGATTCAGCGCAAGTCATTGATTAAAGACAAGATCTAAGGCTGGTGTGTGATCTCCAAATGGAACTCAAGTTAAAGAAATTATTCAGAGACTTGGAGATTAGGTTAGTCCCTGAATCTCCAAATTTAATCAGAGTCAAGCTAAGGAAACTCAAATTTAGGTGTGGTTTGTAGAGGTAAGATCTAGTCCGTTGATAAGGATAATGATCTATGGATTTTTCTTACTCTCCAAATAAACTGTGAGTTAAGGAAATTGTCCAAAAATTACAAGATATAGGATATCTCTAGATCTCCAAATCAAACTAGGGTTAAGCTTAACTTTCAGAGATTGCAAGAATACCTTATCACTGAATCTCAGATAGAGCTAGGTTAAGTTCTAAGCTTAGATGATTTGAAAGGATTGTGCCACACATTTTAAAGTATACAAGACTAAAGGATAGTCACTTAATCTCTAAATTATAGTCAAGGTCTTGCTTTCTTTTAGCAATTCAACGAGGGTCATTGATTGGGTTCTATTATTGTCTTGATTGTGTGGTATGCGCCTAATCTCCAGATCAAATCATGGGTTAGTGTTTTCATTTATCAACTTGGAGATAAATGGGAACTGACTTCTCAGGGTTAAAGGCTAGTTAAGAGTAAAGTTCACGTTTGAGTTAGATCTGACGGTTGGTGCTAAGGCTTAGAGGCAAAGTTGCTCAAGATCTAATGCTAAGGTATCACGCCTATGTGACATCTAGAAATTTGTGATGTCATGGTCTTAGGTTTTCAAAGGGAGATTAAAAGGACAACAAGTTTGATAAAAATCTATGGTAGGTTCTTTTCCCTAATCATTAGATGTAGTTTATTTACCCTTCGAGGCATTGCATAGTGTTGATGTGTGGCGAGTTTTTAGATCTTGGGGCTCGTCAAAGATAAGGTTAATGGTCATGGTGATCTGAGTTGATCTCATGGTTAGCACTTTTACTCAAAGATAAGATGCACAACATATACTAATCAAGGCATCACACCTGATCGCCACGTGTAAAGTTGCTAAGGCTATGGACGGGTTAAAGAACAGTCAGTTAGATTTCATCTAACGGTTAGCATGAAGCCTTAAAGTAGAGATGCAAAGAGATTAACCTTCAATGAATTGCACCAAAGTGACACATGTCATATCTAAGATCATGGGTCATGGGTTTTAAAGAAAGGTAATGGAATTGTAAGTTGATTTTAAATCGACGGCTAGCACAAAGCCTCAAGAAAATATGATAGATGGATAGTCTTTGAGAAATTACACCTGTGTAACACCTGGTAGAATCTAATCTGAGTGCTCAGATAACTTAAAAGGAATCTATGGTTGTATTTTTAACTTATGCTAAAAATCAATCTCGACCATCTAAAGTCTTGTTTTGCGCCACGTGTGACCATTATAACTGAATTTCAAATGTTTAAATCTTATTCTCAAAGGGTTTCATGGTAGTGGATTCAGATATTTTCTCAGGGCCATTAATGAACTAATATGACCTTGTGGATCGATATTGCATAGTTGTTGAGTAGTGTTGGGCTTGAAATATGATATGTGGAATGCATTTATGTCCAAACTTGATAGATAAAGGTTTATAATTAGAGGATAAATGCATACAGTGACGCTGGTCTCTTCTTTCATTTATATTGAGCTTCTCTCCATGTTATGGCTTGGAATTTTAGACTTTAGGGTACTGCGCTCACATCCATGGACTATGGAAATTTATTTTAGATCAGACAATTTGCACAGATTGAAGAGAAAGATAGGGTTTCAACATGATCATAGAATCGAATGCTTTTAATATTTGCATTGATTGGTTTTAATACCTAACCCTAAATAGTCCAAAGCTTGTTGCATTCCTATTCCTACAAAGGGATTTTCAAGACCATTTAGTAAGGGCTGGAGAATTGCGAGAAATATTGTAAGCATTAAGCTTGTATTTGTTTCCAGACTAGGATATAGAAGATGTTGTTCAAACTGTATTAAGACATAATAGGAAGTTGTATGATCTTTTGTATATTATTTTATTTTGTATTTCTTGTTCATACTGATTCAGGAATAAGATTTCATTACACTCAATATAAGTCTTCTCAGATTTTAAGTCTCTCCTTTGTGTTATCTGTTAAGTTGTAAGTTTTATGTCTTATTGTATAAGTATTTCTTATGCATATGTGTATACCACAAGTCTTTGATCTTAGATCAAATTAAAATACTTTGGATATTACATTGATTCTATTGGATTATCTACTTAAGGATCTTGTAGTGTGTAGTCTGAGAGATATTTATATTTATGGTTTTGAGTCTATACCAAGAGGTTGTTTTAGTTTCAGTATTGTATTTAGGAGTTTACCCAATGGATAAGGCATTGATCCAGAACTAGTATATTCTATGGAGATATATGTCTAATAGGTTGGCCTATATTTTTTCCCTAAAATTAAAACAAACTTATTATCAAATTCTTTACATTTACAGTTGTTTGTTGTTATACCACCATGGTAATGGAGAGTCAATGAATGCTTGGTTGGAATTTAGCACTTTCTTATTATCACTTGTTGTTTGAATCCATAAGTAGAAAGCATTGTAAAGAGTTGAGTTTTGTCTGGATTAGGTGTACCTTCCTTCACTTTGCAAAGCCAGAAGTGTAGAGGCCAGTCTTGTCCCTATAGTTGGTCTAGTTACCTTGCATAGCTCTCATACTTGGAACTAACCACTACTAACATTAGTCTCAAGGTATATTGGTTTCTTCTCAAAGAGTAAAAATTTTAAACACAAAAAAAATCCTCATGTATGACTTTGAGGACCTTGAAGGTTTTGGAAACCAAGGCCAGGATTCATTTCATTCGAAAACAAAAGTTATCACAGGAGGATAGGTGTTGGTAAACCCTCAAGTTATCCTCATAGCACCTCTGACTTAGTTGACAAATCCCACAGTGAATGTACCACTCACAAGAATGGACATAGACACAAAAAGTGTTGGCAAGTTGAATTCCTAAGGATGCATGACTCATTTTGTGTTGTCATCATGGAAACAAAGTCATGTTTAGTTTCTGTCATAAAAGACAAAATGACTAAGTATGGAAAATAGGGCAGACATAGTTACTTAGCGATCAGCACATCAGTGCATGTGCGAGAGATCGAGTCAGCATATGCACATTTAGATATATGTTGTATGACACATGTACATGCTACATCTAGACACACATAGTATAGAACAATAGTACAACAAAGTTACAAACAGATCAGTAGACCAGCAGTCCAGAAGATAGAGCATGGAAGCCGGCTACTATTTTGATCAGTGTGAATTATTTTGTAATGTAATGGCTAAGTGCCTTTGGTTATATTTTTTTAATAATGTAATTAGCATTATAGTAAACATGATTGAGATGACTTGTTCGGAAGCGTTGTATATTTTGTTTTAGGGCTGACTAGAGTTTTGTTTTGGGTTGCGCCTATTCAGATATGAACATATAAGTATGTAATGTAAAGATATGTTACAAGCATGGATAATTATGTAAGAGGAAGATACAAAAGAGAAGTATAATGAAGTGAGTATATGATATAGCTCTTTAAGAGAGTAAGAGCATTCGCGCGTACACATAACTGATCAGACAATAGTGTCATCACAGCAGTTCACTTTTGATATAGTGTATATCAACTTTCAAAAGGTTGTATCCTTCATCCTATTGGGTAGTGAGCCTAGGTAATGAGCCATATACCCTAACAGGGTTTTGTAAAAGACTCCTAATAGGGTCAGACCTTTAACCAGGTCATTATACTCAAATTGTAAAGATTGCTTATAACAGGGAAAAGGAACTTTAACAGGTTCATTATACCTAGTACAATATTTTTGGGTACTAATTCCCACCAGATTTTTTCCTCTAATCAAGGTTTCCCCATAATAATATCATGTGTTATGAGTTCTTATGTTAAGCTTCATTCTATGTATGTTTGATTTATGTTTAAGTTGCTGAAAATTAATTAATAGACAAACACTGATTCACCCCCCCTCTCAGTGTTTCCAACAATTGGTATCAGAGCTCTAGTCCTCAGCAAATAAGTTTAACCACTTGAGGAGATCATGGACTCAGCAGAAGAAAAACATTTGAAAAAGAATCTTGAAGAAGCTCTTGAAGATCTTGATAGATCTGAAAAATAAAATGAAGAACTTAGACTGAAAG
>MU227494.1:3456718-3488330 GCA_018584345.1 Thuja plicata | reverse complement strand
CCCCCCCCTCTCAGTGTTTCCAACAAAAAGGATATGAGAACCCAAGGTGTATCCACATCTTTTATTACCTAGGTCTCACACACTACTCAAGAGACGTCACCCAAGGATATAGAAGAGGATAAGAAAACAAAAAAGGATGTATCTCCCTCTCCACCACCTTCTCTTCCAATTCCTACTCCCACTCCTCCGCCTTCACTTCCAAATCCTACCCCCACTCCTCCGCCCTCTCTTCTAACTCCCACTCCCACTCCTCTACCTTCTCTTCCAACTTTTACTACCACTCATCCACATTCTTTACAAGCTCCTACTCTAGCACCTTCAATTCTAGTATCTTTCTCCAACCTAACTCCCCAAGTGTTGTTGAATACAGGAACAATGCCTCCTATTCAGATAACACTAGAGTCAATAAAAGATCTTAGGGCCAAAATATTAGCCAGCTCCTCGGAGGTTGAAGATAGAGCACAGGACAAGGAGAAGGAAGAGGGAAAACATAATGATGAGGGGAAGGAAGAAGATGAGGAGAAGGAGGAGGAAGAATAAGATAATGAAGAAGAGAAAGGAGATGAAGAAGTAGAAATACAAGGAGAGGGTGACCCAAGATGAATAGGGCCTTTCCCTAGTATTGCATATTTCCCCTTATGATCCCATCATTGCCTTTACTAAACCAACTTGGTTTACCAAAGAATTTTTTTTGGAAATAATGGGATGTATGTCTTGAGAGGGGAGGGGTGAATCAATACCTCTAAATTTTTTTTATCTCTTTAACCTTAACCCTTTTAGTAATCAATTGCATTACCAGCCATATGTGTCATTGTATCTTCATGTATGTTATCTCAATTCATAAACTAAATAGGCATGTAAAAATTCATAGAAACATTCATGAAATGTATAGACACATAACACAAGATTTGATAACATAGAAAACCCCTATTAGAAGGTAAAAAATGTGGTGGGGATGAAACCCACAAAGATTCACCATTTGCAGAATGGAAGGGGTTGGTTAAGGCTTACAATTTTGATCACTTTTGATGATCTACCCTGTTAGGAGTATTATCTAGAGGTTGGTTAAGGTATAATTTTTTAATAGCTTTAATAACACTATATATTGTGCACTTGGTTAAGAGATTTACAAAGGATTGTTAAAACCACTTTTCTTGAAAGGATTTCTTCTATTTGCTACACTTGTTAGAATGTAGTAAAAAATATTCAGTAACCTGAGTGTATGCAATCTACAATTCTGATTATAGATCCATTAAATTCAAATGTACAATGTATCACCTATTGTGATTGATCAATACCTTTGTTTCTTGATAGCCTTGATTCTTGGTTCTTGATAACCTATTTCATCCTTTGTTGTTCTTCTTCTTGAAACTCTTAGTCTGATCCATAGATGTGCTCCTTGGCTACTATCATCCTCTCATCCTTCCTGAAATGAATGATTACACATCTATTTATACAATAGATTGACCTAATTAAGTTTCACATATTACAAAGATAACTCTTTGGCTTGTTTGGTGGGGCTCCACAGTTGTTTTTTGGTCTTTCTTTGTCCTATCTTTTGCTGCTAATGTACAAGGTTTTGGGACCTTTCAAATCCTGTTTTTACTTAATCAAAACTCTATGATCAAAGGTTTACAACTTGACCTTGATCTCCTATTTTGCATGTTTTCAATCAGTTAGACTAATTAAAAAAATCATAAATACATTGCTTGTCCCTCAATAAATGGTTTTAAATAAAATCAAAATGCTAAATATAAAGCATAAGTGTTTATCTGATGTGGAAGTCAGATCCACATTTCTTAGGATATAACTACCTTTCGGTGACTGATGCTTGGTTTTCTCTGCAATCTATTGGTGTTCCTTCTGTAAACTATCTGTTAGGCTCCCTTGATCTGTCAAGTTCCTCTCTTGTATGCTCTTTCAGTTTACAGTGTAATCTTCTTGTCGGGTTCTACTTAATCATTTTCAGGTTGCACTTGTAAATTGTGTCATTGGTTTACACAATGATATTTTTTGTTTGGTTTTTCTATACTTAGCACTTTCAGTGACCTTTGTTATTTGTACTTTCAGTTTGTACTAAAAGTTTGTCTTTCGGTGTAGGTGTTACCGACAGTTCAAAATTTGTTCTCCCTTTGCATAATAATGGGAAATTGTGTCATCAATCTCCCCCTTTGACATTAGTATCCAAAACTAATATGTGCAAAATACTAAACAATGTAGTATGTACACCATGTGTTTACCTTATCATTTATTACTCCCCCCTATGCATATGTCGGTATAGTATATGTATGTACATGTACACTTTCCTTTATAATATACTCCCTTTTCACCTTATCTTCATATCATTTTCCCTTTTTTATTATATCATTCTCCCCTTTTAATACTTTATATATCATTTTCCCCCTTTTTTGATAGTAAGGGAAAAGGTGTATACTTACAACTTATCAAAAATATGGGAATGGGAATCCTTCAAATCTTCCATCATTTTCTCCCATTTCTCTTTGAGATGTTCAAGTTCCATGTGCTCTAGTGTAATTCAAGCATGCATATCATAGATGTTGTCTCCTACAGACATCTCTAGGGTGACAATTAACTTTCTTTCCGTAGTCATGTGTTGTTGCCAAAGTGTAAGATTCGGTAATAGTAGAGCCTGTAGCTCGGTAACCTGATCTCTAAACTTTGTTTCTGCCTCTATAATTTCCTGTCTCAACCTTTTGGATTCCATAATCTTATCACAATGCATCTTGATTGCATTGTCATTTGTGGTTAGACTTTGTGCACTTGCATTTATATCATAATCTATTTGTGCAATCTTATCACTATTTTCCTTAGTGAATTTCTCTAAAGTGCACAACTTTTGTATTAAGGCAATAACATCAGAAATGATTGAATCTACTTCATTTGCAAGTTTTGAGAGCTTTACCTTGTTCTCTGCCACTTCTTGGCTGATCTTTTCTACTAATTTGAATTGATATTTTTGTTCTTCTTGTTCTTCTATAGCTTTCTCTACATACAAATTCTAAGATGTGATGACCTCGGTTAGAATGACAAGTTGATCAAGAATTGTTGCATTTTGATCAACATCTATGTTAGGAACTATCTATGTCAATATATCCCTTGTTGTTTCTGACACTAGGGATTCTCTATGCTCCTTCCTTAGCTTTTCTTGCATAGATTTACTTTGACATATTTCTCCATACTCCTGGAGAGATTCAAAATTTAATGTAGAAGGATCACACTTTGGAATCTCAATGATTTCATCAAGTGTTACTTGTAGTTTTCTCTTCTTGGTCTTCTTCTTCTTCTTCTTCTTCTTCTTCTTGTGAGATGCACCTGTATGTAGTACCAAAGAAATCTTTTCTTCTTGGTCTGATGTGTTGTATGAAGGCCTCAATGGTGTTGTACCTTTTTCCTGTTGCTTGGGATTTTCCTTTTAGTTGTGTGTGGACATCTCCACATCAATCTTTAGTTTATCTACAACATCTCCTTTAGTATCCTTAGGAGTATCTTCATTTTTATTCTCTCCTTCACCTTTGTCTTTGTGCCCTTCATCTTTTTCTTTGTGCTCTCCATATTTTTGTGTGTGACCTACATCTATAACATTTTTTTCTCCATCGATGACTGTTTGTTCATCGATTGTATCTTTCTTTTCATCATTACCCTTATCTTCGGGTATGCTTGCATCCTTATGGGGTGATTTCTCCTTCTTTGAGATAATATTGATAGCTTGTATCAATAGTGGTATTTGACCTAGTGTTTCTACTTGAGAAGAATCTATAGTTGTGTCATCTTCATGAATTTAGTCTATGATAATAGTGGCATCTTCATCTTTCTATATCTCATCTACAGGATCTGCTCCGGTAATATAAATGATAGTATTATCGGGCCATGTTTCATCTACAGTTTCCATATTCTTGTATGCTTATGTGTTTAATGCTTCTTCATTAACATCTTCACCATCAGTTATAATAATGTTCTTGGGGCTTGGTTTAACCTAATTTTCTTCATTGTGTGGCTTGTCAGTGAGTGCTAATTATGGCTCGAGACTTGTGTACTTTTTAGGTCCATCAAGTATATTTCTCCATTCATCCTTAATTTTTCTTTCAAGATCAATTAGATGTCCTTGTAGCACTTTGTAGGCTCTTAACTTTGGTGAGAACCTTTTGGAATGTTTCTTCATCATTTCTTCAATCTCTTCCATCTTAGATTCAGGTGGCATGATTGAAACTAGGGCCTTTTCCCTTATTTGTTTCTCTTCCTTTAGTGCATATGTCCACCTTGCCGACAATCCATTCATAATTTCTTTAGGCATTTTATCTGCAAACTATATTGGAACATATTTGAATATGCTCATCATTGTGATAATTGCCTCTTCTAACTTATTTTGGTCCTCAGTGTCTAGAGTTAGCCATTTTTTAATCATGGGTCAGTTATTGAACCTGAATTAATAATTAATGCACATACCTCATCAATGGTGGTAGGGAACTTATTCTTAACAAGCTGTTCATCCTGTTCAGTGTCTTCTATGTCTTCCTTAGTTCTGAGGAACTTTCTTCTCTTTGTTGGTGACTTTCTTCATGTTTGAGGTTTCCTTTTGTATGTTTTCACTTGTCCTTTCTTGACAGGTGGTGAGTCTGCCTTGGTAGTTTGACTTCATGTCCTCGATGCAATTGTATTCTTTGATTTCTTTGTAGGTGGTGGAGGTGGTGCATCAAAATCTATAGACTCAGAGTCACTCACCTTTTCTGCTTCACCGATGGGTGACTGACCCTCAGTTTTTTCTATCTTTTATGTTTCCTCTTCATTTATCGATAACTTTTTCTCCAATGCCTTAACAATTTTCTCTTTCTTTCTGTCTATCTTATTTACTACTAGGACTATCTTTATTCTTGCCTTGGCCTCTTCATAGTTACCAAACCTAGGTAGTTTCTTTTCCAATGGTTCATTTAACAATGCTTCAATGGAATTTGTTGTTTTATCTATGTTGATTTCATAGTCAATTGGATCTAACCATGTTGTCCTCGGTTCAGTTGTTTTGATAAAGGTGGTATCGATGTCCACCATGAAACAAATGTTATTTTTATAATTTTATAATATTCTCATTCATTTTTGTATTGTGTCTTTAAATCCATCAAAGTATTCATCTATAACTGATTCAAAATTGTCTCCTAGTGATTTGATGAACTCACTAATCTGTAGGGTTACTGGTTGGGTAGTGTCACAGTTGACATTACTGATAGATGGGAAGGATTCTTGAAAATAGAAAAATATGCACATAATGAGTGAACCAGACTTACATGAGTTAGAATTAGGTGTTCTAATTGTCCTCATGTTCTCATCTAATTGCCTTAGTAGGAGTTCTGATAGATCTAACTACAGTCCCTTCTTAACAATTTTATGTGTTGTATCCACTGCTTTGGATGCAATATTGTTCATCCTGCTAGCCTGAAATATTTTTTATCCTAAGACACATGCCCCAAATTTCATTTCATCATTGGTGATTATGGATACCTTTAATCCTCTTCCATCCCATGTGGCTCCTATATTCTTCTCAATGTCAGTGTGAGGAGGGTGTTTCAATGAATTGACCTTATTGGTTATAGGATAACTGGTAACAATGTGTATAACATCCGTGGTTATTAGTTTTGGCTCATCTAGGCACATATTTTGATCGTATACTCTACTCAGTACTAACCGAATCCATTTGGTCTTGAATTCCTTTGGGAATAATAGGGCATTTGTGAGCCCTTTCACTTCAATGTGCTTATGTTCTTCTTTGATTGTTCGATCATATTTGCAAATATTTTTGTAAGCTTTCTCAACCTCAAGATCTCTTATTTCTACAATCTTACAGTGAATATACGCTCGGACGTCGTCAACAATAAAAACCCTAGCTAGTATGCTCGAGAATGTACCAGCGTTGTCGGGTTGTGAAGCAACATTAGGATAGATATTGTAATGAGGTTCTTCATAAGTGGGATTCTTGATTAGATTAACCTTTTTTCTCCTTTGAATTCTTGATCTTGGAGGTTCATGAAGTAGTTGCCATCATTTTAGAAATTAGGGCTTTTCTCATAAAAGAAAACAGAGTACTCACTAATTGTTGTTACTTACTTCAACCTTCTGTGACTACTGGGAATATTTCTGATTGTTGTGAATAGGGTTGAAGTTGCTCTGCAATCTGGTTGCTTCATGCTCTAGGTTTTCACAACTTCTTCACTCAAATTTATTTGTGAATAATGAGCTCTTCCGTTGACTATTTATAGACTTTTTCCCCTAAGTTGTGTCATAAATTCTCACCCACTTCTTGGTGTTTGAATACGGAGTCATCGGGTAGCATACACACTTTATTCTTGGTGAGAGCGCGATGCTTGGCCAGGTGTCAACTCATTTGATTGTTTACCGATGGATCTCGGTATATGGTGAAGAAAACATTGTCTTTCTACATGATTACCGATAGAGCTTAGTTTACACTAGTGACTTAGCTTTTTATGTGTTAACCAACGATGCTCGGTAAGTGTAGAAAACTTAGCTTTGTATGTACACTGATGATTTTCAGTAAGCATTGACCGATGAGATTTTTTTCATAGAATCATAACAACTAATACCATAGTGCATCTTTAATCATGCTAGTTTGGCATTTCATCAATGTATAATGGAACTGATGCAAAATATAACTTGGTATAATGTATTTCCATACTTACTTGTTATTCTTAGGTGGGGGTGGTGTATCACCAGATCCATTGGATAAGGTGTCACCAATTGCATTACTTGGTCCAGCTTCATCAATGTTTTTATCTTTCCTCCATATTTTGTTTCTCATTCTTCTAATGTCTTCAATGGTATTTACATTAGGAAAAGTGGTTGTCTCTGTCACTTGGTCTCTACAATCCTTTCTTAGATGATAGACCCTATTATAGTGTAAGTATGCCATTCCAGGGTTAGTCTAGGTTCTAGACTTTCTTGTCCATTTTCTCATGCAGTTTGTAGCTATGTGACAAAATATTACACATGGTGTGCAGTTTTCCCATGTGTTGTAATCCCAAACATATGAGTTACCAACTCTTTTTTATTTGATAAAAATTTTCTTGATCTTTAGGCTTCCATGCTTTCTTTTTCCTCTTCTTGCATTCAAGAGATGTGTGCCATGTATTTTGAAAGTAGGACAGTATTTTCCATGTAGGTTTCCTTCTTTGGTTGTTTCACCTTAGATTTATATTCATATGCTTTATGTCCTTTCTTATTACATTTATAACAATTTCCTATGAATGAAGGTGTGGAGTTAGGAATACCTTTCATTTTTCTCCTACATACATTTGATGTGTGGCCTAGTTTTCCACAGTGATTGCATGACTTCTTTCTTTGTCTTGGATTTATGTATATATTCTTTGGATCAGCTTGGTATGGTGATTCTCCATGCTCATTATACCCTATTCTGGTGTTGTTTTTGACTCTTCTTTGTCCATCCAAAAAATCATCCATCCTTTTTGTACTTTCTTCAGCTCTCTTAATCATGTCATTGTGTTGTTGCTGAATTTTTACTTCATGTTTTAGTTTTTTCATTTTCTTCTCTTAGCTCACCAATATCTCATATTCTTTCAATGAGTTCTGTATTCATTTGGTTTGCCTATTGACTCATAAGAATAATGTGGTTGGTGATCTCATGATGATGTTCAATAAGTCTTTGTATTTTTGACTCTTCCTCTTGTAGCTTTTTAGTGATATTCCTCCTCTCATCAATATCTAGTGTTCTTTCTTGCTCATCTTGTCTAGCATTGTTCATGACATCAATCATTCTTACCATCTGTGTCTCTTGACCAATTTGTAGTATCTTTACTTGCTTTGTAAGATGTTGATTGCTTTCATTTAGACTTGTGATGCTACCTTCATATGTCTCTGATGCTTTGCTACATGTAGATCTTGATGATTCAAATAAATTTGGCATCTCCTCTTCATGATAGTTTGTTTCATTGTTCTGAGTTTTCATTACTTTTCTTTGATCCAGTAGCTCTCTCATCTTGATTCTTACTACTTTTTACTACTCATAGAAGATCTATATCTCTAGTTTCTAATTCTCAATATTCTTATCAAGCTTGTACTTCTCCAATGTATGATCTTTTCTCTTAAGTCTTTTAAAATTTTCAAATAAGAGATCTAGCTCTGATACCAATTGTTGGAAATAATGAGAAGTATGTACTAAGAGGGGAGGGGTGAATCAGTACCTCTAAAAACTTTTATCTCTTTAACCTTAATCCTTTTGGTAATCAATTGTATTACCAACTATATGTTATGTTATGTATTTGTGTATGTTATATCAATTCATAAACTAAATAAGCATGTAAATATTCATAGAAACATTCATGAAATGTATAGACACATAACACAAGATTTGTTAATGCAGAAAACCCCTGTTAGAAGGTAAAAACTATGGTGGGGATGAAATCCACAAAACTTCACTATCTGCATAATGGAAGGGGTCGGTTAAGGCTTACAATTTTGATCACTTCTGATAATCTACCTTGTTAGGAGTATTATTTAGAGACTGGTTAAGGTCTACTTTGTTAAGAGCTTTAGAAACACTGTTTAGTGTGCACTCGGTTAAGATAATTACAAAGGATTGTTAAATCCACCTTTCTTGAAAGGAATTCTTCTATTTACTACACTTGTTAGAATGTAGTCAAAAATATTCAGTGACTTGAGTGTATGCAATCTACAATTTCTGATTACAGATCCATTAAATTTACATGTACAATGTATCACCTATTATGATTGATCATTACCTTTTTTTCTTGGTAGCCTTGATTCTTGGTTCTTGATAACCTATTTCATATTTTTTTGTTCTCCTTCTTGAAACTCTTAGTCCGATCTATAGATGTGCTCCTTGGCTACTATCATCCTCTCATCCTTCTTGAAATAAATGATTACACATCTATTTATATAATAGATTGACCTAATTAAGTTTCACATATTATAAAGATAACTCTATGATCAAAGGTTTACACTTGACCTTGATCTCCTAGTTTGCATGTTTTCTATCAGTTAGACTGATTAAAATAATTATAAATACTTTTCTTGTCCCTAAAGAAATGGTTTTAAATCAAATAAAAATGCTAAATATAAAACATAAGTGTTTTATCTGATGTAGAAGTTAGATCCACATTTCTTGGGATATAACTGACTTTCGGTGATTGATGCTCCCGTCACTCTGAATTTATGTCAGTGTTCCTTCTGTGAACTGTTTGTTAGGTTCCCTTGCTCTATCAGGTTCCTCTCTTGTCTTCTCTTTCAGTTTATAGTGTAATCTACTCGTCAGGGTCCTCTGTCGGGTTCCACTTCATTATTTTTGGGTTGCACTTGTAAACTATGTCATCGGTTTAGACAATGATCTATTTTCTCAAGTTTCTCTATACTTAGCACTTTTGGTGACCTTTGTTATATGTAATTTTGGTTTGTACTGAAAGTCTATCTTTTGGTGTAGGTGTTACCAATGGTTCAAAAGTTATTTTCCCTTTTCATACAAATGGAAAAATGTGCCATCAAATTTATCCCAGGAAGAGGGTATATACAGAAGAAGAAGAAGAAGAAGAAGAAGATAAAGACATGTCCTTCCTAGTCCAAGCCATCCATCGAGCTTAATCTAGTATGCCAGAAAGTATAATATCATATGTCACCCAAGACACAAAGGGCCATTGGAAAGCACAGGTAGTAGTCCTAACCACCGGCGTCACCCAAGCACATGTAACCCCAAAAGACTACACTTTTGAAGAGGTTGATTTGGGGGAGATTACAAGGGAAGGAAGTAAAACTCTATTAGCTCTGGGACTCAAACATGCTTTGGGTTTCATGGACAAGGATGAAGAGAAAATAAAATCATTAACTGAGAAAAATGAGGCTTTAAAGAAATTCATTCACAAGTACGTCTCATTGACCCAAATTTCCTAGAAGTCTCATTACAGGTCATCCTTGAGAAGAAAGTTGCTCCAGAATTTCTGGAAGGCATGACTCATTCTTTCCTACAAGCATGCACCAAATTAAAGAATTATTTTGAACAATTTGGAGAAGGGGTTATTAAGGCAATTTTCAGGTTGTTCAAGGCTATCCTTGTAGAAGCCACCAGATTGGTGCATATTATGGAAAGTGAAACATGATTAGAATTCAAACTGACAAGATGGAAGGCTGGGCTATGAGACCTAAAGATAATCAGGAAGGAACACTTCAAAATTTGGGTAAAGGTGTATGAAGGTAAAGAGATAGAGAATTTTGGCACATGGATCAAGAGTATAGTCAAAATGGTTAAGGTCTACGAGAAGTGCTTAAACCACATATGCTAGAGTGGTGCAGGAGGACCAAGGGCATAAAGGTGTACTAGGGTCACTAATAGATCCTAGGGGGGAGTTGAAGAAAATCATGGCCATCAAGTGTCATTTGAATGTAATAAGACCATATTTGGTCCTTTAAATGTTGTTTTGATTATGTTTTGATCATAGTGTTTGTAAGTTGGCCAATAGAGGCATTATGTGAGTCAAAAGCACTAAAGGTACTAAAATGATGTAATTTACCTAAATTGGTAAAATAGGCCTATAAAGGCTTATGTGAAGGTTTAGAGGGTTTAAGAAGGGTTAAAGGTGTTTAGAATTAGGATGGTATTCCTAAAATCCTTTGAAAGGTTGATTAAATTCCTAAAGGATGAAAGTTGCAGAAGTTGACAACCATGTTGTCAACAAACTAAATAGTAACCGTCATATAGCTGACTGCAAACAGTTTGACAGAGAAGTTGTAACTATAAACTATCTTGGTATAGGTTATTTGAGCATGATTTTGAGAGAGAAAGAGAGGAGTCTCATGGGAGAAAGGAGTTGTAGGATTTTGATAGAGTGTTTGTGGTCGAAGAAACACATGTAATGAAGTTTTAGATCAATAAAATTTAATTTTAGATACAACTTGTTGTTTATGTCCATAAGGACACAGTCTGTGTTTTGGTGTGCAAACAGTTACTATTTTTAAGACTCCATGATTGCATAAGGCTCTCCCACTTTCTGTGTTGAATGTGTCTTGTGGGAGAAGCCTATTATTGTAACCTATGTATCCATATGTGTTTGTATGTAGGGATATGCAGGGGGTGGAAGATAGAGGTCTTTGGTTGAGACAAAGTGTTGTTACTTAGTTTTCATGTTGGACGAGGAGTTCATTCATTGAAGGGATCGAAACTATTGCTCAGTTTCCATGTTGGCCAAGGAGCTCGATCATTGAAGGGCTCAAGACTAGTGCTCGATTTTAGTGTTGTTCGAGGGGCTACGTTGCTGAAGAACTTGGAAAATATTTTGAAGACACTAATATTTTTTACAAAGATGTAGAGCCTATGGTGGCATAAGGAATTGGATGCACTCTCATAGAGTATGGTGTGGCTTGGATCAAGGAGAATTATCCTAGGGAAGAATTCAGTTTGGTGTTGTGATAATATTTGTGAAGTCCCTTATGAAACCACTATTTCAAAGTCCACATAGGGCCTCTGCATCAGGTGGTATAAGATCCTAGGAGCATCCTAGGTTGAAGTAGTGGAGAATCTTTCTGGGATTTTGAAGATTGAAGGTCCTTTGTTGATTCTTAGAGTTGAACTATCCTCTAAGAGTGTTCCAAAGTGGTGGCTTGACATCTAAAAGATCCTAGATTGGTGAATATGTACTTGAAAAGGTCAGAGAAGGAGGTGAACAATTCTCTGAAAGAGTATTTGGCCAATGAGAGAAAAAGAGATGAAAAGAGGAAGGAGAAGAAAGAAGAAGAGGAAAGGTTGAGAAGCCTTGACAAGGCTTTGGAAAAGAACTAGAAGAAGCTGGAGTGGATTGCATCACTCCTTGAACAAGAATCATATGAAGAAGATGAAGATGAACAACAAATTGCACATGAAGAAGATGATGAAACAAAGGGAAAAGAGGTTATACAATATGAATCAAAGGTACAAGAGAAATATTTTTATCATTGCAGAAGTAAATCAAGTCATTAAGGGCTTGGATCTGAAGAATTTCTTTAGGTAGGGGTAGTATTATGTCCTTTGGTGATGAATTATGGCAAGTAGCAAGGTAGCATGGCTGGTGGAGGAGCACCCTAAGGTATCTGATAGATCTTTGGGTTATTTGGTCTTGTAGATTGGTTTGGCCAATCATCAGTTAATAAGGCCTAAGTTATAAATTCCCAAGTGTGTTTAATGTGTGTCTAGAGTTAGTAGGGATTAGGGTTTAGTAGTTGATGAGGTCAAGTTGTATCTAGGGTCTATATCCTTAGAAGTCAACCAAAAGGTTAAAGGGTTGACCAAAAATCCAAAATGGAGTGGCATTCATGGTTTTTATGTTTTTGAGTGTTCTAAGGTCATATGATAAGTTTTAGGACCAAGTTGGGACATTGGAAGTGACAAGATGTCATTTGAGAAAAAGATGTAAAAGTTGTCATGCAATTTTGCAAAGTTGTCATGACAACATTTCCTTAAAAATAGGAAAGGGCTTTAATGGTTCCAAAAACCCAACATGAGGGTCCAAGAATGAGAGGATAAGGTATATAAGGTTTAAAAAATCCTAATCTAAGAGTTAGTTGTCATTTTGTATAGACTATGTGTGAGGAAGGAAAGATTTAGACTGTATTTTCATGACAGTGCTTTGATCTAGTTGTTAATGGATTGAAATTTTTAAATTAATGGATTGATAACTTTTATGTTGGCATGTACTTACTTTTTTTGGCATTGAATTAATCATTTTGTGTGACTAGTGAAGGTTTTGTAAATTCTTTTGTTATTACTATTTCACTGTCTAGTTCTGAGGCAACTATGTAAATATGCCTCCCTCTTGAATTATTGTGGTCAAACTCCTATGTCCTCTTGGATTAAAGTAGGGGAATCCATGTACATTTTGTATATAGGTTGTGGAGTCATTTTTTGTGGGGAAGAAATTTTAGCAACAAGCCCTAGGCGAGTGCAAGTGCATTATGGTTAGGTGCTTGAATGGAATAGTAGCAAGAAAGCTTGCTCAGTGGATTGGTTGAAACCAATAAATGGTTGGGGCATGTAGAGAGGTGAGTCCTTGTTAGTTGGTTGCAAGGAGAAGTTCAGTGGAGTTGAGGAAGGCATTCAAAATGAACCCAAGAAACTAGACTGTGTACATGTTCCCTAAAACTCATGAAAATATGAGTTTCTTGGAAAACCAGTGTACAGATAGAGTGGGGACTTAAGACCTTGGAAATCCTAGAGTATAGGAAAAATACATAAGGAATAAATAACTATTTCCCAAGGGTTTTAAGGGATTTTGGGAGAAAATCCACTTTTCTAGTGAATAGGAGGGCTAATTAGGCCTAAAAGGCTACAAGGCCTTAAGAACTAGAAATCTTGAATCCGATTGAAATTAGGGTGAAGTATCCACAAAATTTGATCTAGGGTAGTTGAAAGAGAGCCAAGGGAGGTCAGGAATCCTATCACTAGTAGGATGGGACAGTTGGGAAAGTAAGTGACCAAGATAAGCCATGGATGTGAAGAGGTATGGAGAGGAAATTAGTGTGATTTTGAAGTTGTTGGAGAGATCCTTGTGAGTTAGAGGATCAAATAGGAACCCTAAGGAGACCAAGAAAAGGTCTATTAGAGAGCTAGAAAGCTCTAGGAGTGGGAGCTCCCCATCAAATTGATATCAGAGGCATTGAAAGGCTTGGGAGTTGATTGGTGTATGTCAGAGAGGAGTGAATCCATAGGAGAGAACATCATGGTGACCAATGCCAAATTGGCAAGGGACTTGTTAGAGCAGCAAGACAAGAATAGGATTCTTGAAGAAGCAATGGAAGAAATGAAGATAAATATGGTAGAGGTAGTAGAGACAACCAACAAGATAAAAGATCAGATGAGTGAAGATAAGGATAAGGGAAAGAAACCAATAGATGAGGAGATATAACTAGAGCCTGACCCTCCTCTAACTGAGAANAAGAATAGGATTCTTGAAGAAGCAATGGAAGAAATGAAGATAAATATGGCAGAGGTAGTAGAGACAACCAACAAGATAAAAGATCAGATGAGTGAAGATAAGGATAAGGGAAAGAAACCAATAGATGAGGAGATATAACTAGAGCCTGACCCTCCTCTAACTGAGAAACCATTTCTCRATGCACTCAAAGCATTGAGTGGAAAGTCTCTAGTAGGAGTTCTAGTATTCGCTGGTAAGATGGATGTAGAGATGGTTATGGAATGGATTGGAGGCATGGAGAATCACTTCTAATGTGATGGAATCATAGAAGCACAGAAGGTAAAGACAACCAAGTCTAGGCTAAGAGGACAAGCACTCACATGGTGGAATTTTATGCAAGAAGAAAGGGAGAAAGAGGGGAAGAAGCCCATTGCAAATTGGAAATCTATGGTGGCAAAGGTGAAGGAGAACTACCTTCCAGAAGACTATGACATTCAGAAACATAAGAAAAGGCAAAACCTTAGGCGAAAGGACCTAGATGTGCCATCATATACTAAAGAATTCCAGAAGCTTTGTCTTAGATCAAGAATACAAGAGACACAGAGCATCAAGGTTGCTTAGTACCTTAATGGATTAAGGTGGAATATACAAGAAGAACTCAGTATTTTTACCCTAACCTCCCTTCATAGTTGCTTCTGAATGGTTTTAAAAGTAGAAGAGAAACTCGAAAAGAAGAAAGACTCTAACTCTAGAGGAAGAGGAATTGGTAGAGATAATAGAGGTGGCCATAGAGGTGGTTCAAGTGGAAGAGGCAATGAAAATAGGAGCCAAGGTGACTCCAAATATAAAGAACAAGGAAATGAGTCAAGCAATAGAGGTGGATACAATAGAAGAAGGGGTTCTTATAACAGTGGAAGAGGAAGATTAGGGGGTTTTGGAAGAAGTTCTCATTTTTCTTCCATGAGATGCTACAACTGTGGACAATTGTGGCACCCTGCATATAGATGCCCTGACAAACCCTCAGCTTCACAAGGAGAGAAAAAATTGCATATGTCCAAGAAGAGGACTGTTCTAAATAATCAGAGGTGAGTCTAGATTTGGAGAAGGGAGAGCATCTCATGTTGAGAAGAATCTTGATCATGACACCAACTAAAGATGAACATAAGTAGAGAAGAGCTCTTTTTAGATTCAAATGAAAGATATCGGGAAAAGTGTGCAAATTTATCATTGATTCAGAGTCCATATATAATTTTATAACTGAGGAGGCAGTAGAGAAGTTGAAACTCACCAAGATTCCACATGTGTGTCCCTATAAAGTTACCTGGTTAAACAAGGGGCAAAACATCCTGGTAAATGAACAAGTATGGGTAGAATTCACCATTGGCAAGTATCAAGATAAGATACTTTGTGATGTGTTTGCAATGGATGGATGCCATCTATTTCTTGGTAGACCATGTTAGTATGACAGGGAAGTAGTCCATAATGGGAAAGAGAATAAGTACTCCTTCAAGAAGAATGGAGTAACTTTCCAAATTCAATCTTTGTTAGAGGAAGACATAGTGGAAAAGATAGAATTTAGTACACTATTGATGAGTGGAAATGAATTCCTAAGTGACATGAAAGAGGAAGGAATTGGCTATGAAATCATGTTGAAACCAAAGGAGGAGGAGAATCATAAGCAAGCACCTATGCCAAAAGAAGTGAAACAATTGTTGGATCAGTTTAAGGACATAATTTGTGAGGGTACACCAACTACACTACCACCAAAGAGGGAGATAAGTCATCAGATTGACTTTGTGCCAAGAGCATCTTTGCCAAACAAGGCTGCACATTAAATGACACTGGATAAAAACAAGGAGTTAGACAGGAAAGTACAAGAAATTTTGGACCAAGGAATTATTAGAAAGAGCATAATCCCATGTGTTTTCCTAGTGGTGTTCGCTCCTAAGAAGGGAGGTAAGTGGAGAATGTGTATTGATTCTAGGGAAATTAATGGGATAACTATTAGATATAGATTTCCTATTCCTAGAATAGAGGATTTAATGGATTGTTTGGGAGGTACTAAGTACTTCTCTAAAATTGATTTAAAAAGTGGTTACTATCAAATTAGGATGAAAGAAGGTGATGAGTGGAATTCATCGTTTAAGACTATAGAGGGGTAATATGAATGGTTAGTTATGCCCTTTGGGCTTACCAACACACCTAGTACCTTTATCAAGTGATGAATGAAGTATTGAAGGACTAAATAGGTGTATTTTTAGTTGTCTACCTAGATGACATCCTCATTTTTAGAAAAACAAAGGAGGATCATATGAAACACTTGGAATTAGTGTTGAAGAGGTTGCAGGAAGAAAAGCTCACCACCAATCTTGAAAAGAGTGAGTTTATGAAGGAAGAGTTAGTCTACCTAGGATTTGTAGTCTCCCAAGGTGACTTGAAGATGGATAAGGACAAAGTAGAGGCCATAATTAACAGGCCTACTCCTAAGACATGGAATGAAGTTAGGAGCTTCCATGGGTTAGCTCAATTCTATAGAAAGTTTATTAGAAGATTCAATGAAATATGTGCTCCAGTCCTAGAGACCATTAAAAGAGGGTTGAAAACCAAGTTTGTGTGGACCAAGGCAGCTAATGAGGAGTTTGAAATATTGAAGAGAGAAGTAGCCACCCAACCTATATTGCTATTACCAAGTTTTGACAAACCATTCATAGTGGAGTATGATGCAAGCAGCATAGCTATGGGGGCTATCTTAAGACAAGAAGGAAAGCCAGTGGCATTTTCAGTGAGAGATTGAATGAGGCAAAGTCTAGGTACTCTTCCTATGACTTGGAGCTATATTCTCTTGTACAAGCCCTAAATAAATGGAGGCATTATTTATTTCCTAAAGAGTTTTTTGTCTTTACATATAACCAAGCATTGAGTTATATCAATACTCAAGACAAACTTAGTTTGAGACACATCAAATGGATGGAGTTTTCATAGTCATACACCTTCACCATTAAGCATAAGAAGGGGGTGCAAAATTAAGTTGCAAATTCCCTTAGTAGAAGGATGCTTACCATATAAGATATTCAGTTGTAGAGTACAGGGGTTGAAGGGTTCAAGCACCTTTATCAAGGAGATGCAGACTTCTCAGTGATCTAAAAGGTGTGTAAAGAGTTTGAGAATCACTTTCACAGTGAGTATGCAGACTACACTCTTCTGAATGGATTTTTTTTCAAAGGTAAATAATTATGTGTTCCAAGGGGATCCATGAGGGAGAATCTCATCCAAGAAAAACATAATGGGAGTTTGAGTGGACACTTTGGATTGAACAATACTTTGGATCTAGTGGAGAGATTCTATTGGTGGCCCAAAATGCAGAGAGATATAAGGAGATATGCAGAACAGTGTGGAGTGCATCAAAAAGAAAAAGGAACTTCATCAAATGCAGGCTTATATCAGTCATTTCCCATCCCAAGTAGACCATGGAATTTCATAAGTATGGATTTTATTATGGGACTGCCTAGGACACCTACTAGTTTAGATAGTGTATTTTTCATAGTGGATAGATTTAGCAAGATGAGCTATTTTGTCCCATGAAAGACAACACATGATGTTATCCATATTTCTCATTTGTTCTTTAAAGAGGTAGTGAGAATACATGGCTTGCCAACAAGCATAGTTGCAGACAGAGATGTGAAGTTTATGAGACATTTATGGAAGACACTTTGGAGAAGGCTATGAACCAACTTGTCACATAGCTCAACTTATCATCCTCAAATGGATGTCCAGACAGAGGTGATCAATAGGGTACTTGGTAATTTATTGAGATGTTTGACAAAAGATATATGGACAAAGTTGGGAGCAAGTGATACCACAAGTAGAATTTGCCTACAATGATAACACTGATGACATGTAACTGATTTAATGTTTGAAGATGTTAAGTTGATCACCAAAATGCAAAAGGATAATGTAAGACATTAAATTAGTTAATGGATTGTATTGTCATTGATGTCAACTTGATATAACCTAATTGATTATATATAAAGTGTCAAAGACTTCAAAGAATCATAGAGATAAAGATTACACTTTTTGTAATGCATAAAAGACAAGAATTCACAAAGTGACTTCAAACACCAACGGTCGGTGGAACCCGATGGATAGAGATCACCAATAGTCAAGTCACAGTGATGCCCGAGAAAGAACATCGAAAAGAATTACCGAAAAGTAGAATTACAAGCAAAACCTACAGCTAGAAACATAGTGTAAACTGATAGAGAAGCTTGAGGAGAACTGGAGTGTTGACCAACACTATCAGAGAGTTAAAACCAAAAATAAATGGATTTCACAAATGAAAAAATATCTAGCTGGCAGAGCTAAATATATACTTAACTAGTAGTTATCATTTTTTTCATTGAAAAGATAAGCCAAAGATAAGTAAATGATTTAAAGATGATTTGTCTAGTTGGAAAGAACTCAGTGAGATAAAACATGATTTTTTCTTTAAATCTAATTAACAAAGATTTTGGATCACGCCAAGATCAAGAAAATCAANGAGTGTTGACCAACACTATCAGAGAGTTAAAACCAAAAATAAATGGATTTCACAAATGAAAAAATATCTAGCTGGCAGAGCTAAATATATACTTAACTAGTAGTTATCATTTTTTTCATTGACAAGATAAGCCAAAGATAAGTAAATGATTTAAAGATGATTTGTCCAGTTGGAAAGAACTCAGTGAGATAAAACATGATTTTTTCTTTAAATCTAATTAACAAAGATTTTGGATCACGCCAAGATCAAGAAAATCAAGAACCTAACAATGACGATATCATGTCTATTTAAGAGACAAACTTGATTCATTATGGATCAAGGGGAGTGAATGAAAAAGAAGATGCCAAAGAGAAACTGATGAAGAACAACTTCATACAGTGTTGATAAATCAAGCTAAGGAAAGAGCTAAAATTTTCTACGGACACCGACAAACAAAGAACACCATCACTGAGCATAATCAAAGTGGAGAAAAGGTATAACAAAGATATATTGATCACATTATCTTATGAGATTATAATAGATCTAAAAATATGCAAGTATAAGTTGTATATGTGAACAGATCATACTATTTCAATTTAACCATTGATTCAGGAAGTCTCTTAATAGAGTGAGATTTAAAGATACTTTCTATAATGAGATACATCCAATGGAGTATCAAAAAGTTTGATCATGAAGATAGCATGAGATGCCATATACCAATTGACAAGCCAAGTGAGTTTTTGATCAAATATGGTAGCATAGAGATGCCTGATATCAAGTGACAGACTAAACTTTTAAATCCTCTAACAAGGTCACACCTAACAGTGTGTTTTTAACCTTTAACAGGATTGGCTCTTCACCGAGCTCACTTCAGAAGAGTGAAAATTTTGGGTTACCGGTCCCAAGTGGTTTTTCCCTTAATAGGGTTTCCACATTAAAAATCCATGTGTTAATGTGTCTATGATTCATTACTTTAGTGGTTTTCATTACACATAACTTAATTGGATTGATTGGTACTGATGCAGAGCTCCAAGCATAAGGGCCTAATTACCCTCTAGAACATGCATTTCTCCATTTATCTAATTTATCTCCCAAGAAAAATATCTCTACACCTTTGAAATATCCCTTTGATCATATAAATTGATCATTCCTTCAACTCTCCACATGTACTTGACGAGTAAACACTTCCATCTATCTCCTTAACCCCAAGGGTCACTATGCTTCTTGGTGTTCGATGTGAGCTCTCGATTATCTCAACTCCCATCTACCTTGAACACTTTGTCTAGTGGTTCAATAGACTCTCCAAGGTCTATTTGTGACCTTCCAACTCTATTCCAACATCCAATTTGGTGGCATCCAAATTGGGTTTTATGGTTTCTTCACAAACTAGCCCTATTCCTTATAGCCCTTGGAAATGACTTATTTAGACATAACTATAAAAATACCCACACAACCACTTGGTTTATAAGGTGTTTAGGATTATTTTTTGGTTAATTCAACTCCATGCAAAGCCATGGGTTCTAACACTCAACCGATTTCTCACAGCAAGAAGTTTACTATTGTCCCACTAGGCCTAATTTGGGGCATTTAACAAAGGAGCACCTAACCAGAGGTTTGATCTTGATCCCAAAACTATTGGAACAACTTGGGACATCCAAAACTAAGAAAAATAAAAAATGTAGAGATTTTTTCTCAATACCCATCAAGCATAAAGTGGACTAGTGTCTTGGTTTGCTAGATGAACACATGGACTTGTTCATCTAGGGCATCACAAAACTTTTCAACCCTTGTGACTCCACACCTGAAACAAGAAAAATATTAAATTAAATCCTCAGGGATAGGAAATCACCCAAGGCCATTAATTTCCCATGGTAGGAAGACTCTCAAAACACCAAGTTTCTATAGACCCTAGGATAAGGAGGCAAAACTGTGCAATCAACACTAAAAGTGGAATAACTTTTGATCCACAACACTTGAAACCTTAAAACCAAAATAATTCAAAGCTAAAAATAGAGGACCATCCAAAAACATAAATAATCCATACATTCAACATTGTACCAAGTTGTAAAACACAAAAAATCAGCAAAATCATTGTTTTTTCTTCATTTGGTGATGTGAAAAGTTGTGCAAATACAATGTCATGACCTGCATGATCTCTCCCAGCCTTTTTGGATTTCATATTGTCAACCCACAACCAAGAAATTATTTTTACTAACCCTTTGGCTTCCATAACCAAAGATTTCACAAAAAAAAAACTTGCAATCTTGCAAAGTTGGCAACTTTGCAAGAAAGCATCAAATCTTGGATTTTTGCTCAAAATAGAACTCGATGAGTTTGTCAACTTGTCTTTGAATTAAAACATTTTAAAACATCAAAAATAACACTAATTAACCACCTAGAATCTAATTGGACACTTAACTCCTTCATATGACATGTTGGTTATAATAGCCCAAGCCATGTCATGGAGGTACAAAATTGGTGTCTATTATTACATTAAACTTAAACACAAAACACACACACACACACACACACACACACACATTAAAAACATATCTTAGCAATCCAAACTTAATGAAATGTCTTCATTTAGTCCCTTGGTCACATGTTTGACCCATTTCTAGCTAGGGGTACTCCTGCACCATACTCCCAGACAACAGAATATCAAGCCCAATTGAGATGAGCTTTGAGAGGGTGGTATCATGTTGTTTGATTTGTTCCTCTATCATCCAAACTACCTCTATATCTAGTTTTTTCTTCCATTTGACTAAGTATTGCTTGTACTCCTTTCCTCTAGTCTTCTTCACTATCTTGGTGTTAAGTATCTTTTCCAAAGTAGTGGGGTATGTTTGGGTATGTCTGATTCCACACTGTCCTCCAACACTTGAGGAGTGTTGTCTATTGTTATAGGACCCTTATATGTTGATAAATCAGATATATTGAAGATAGGTGAGATGCCCATATCATCCAGCAACTTAATATCATATGCATTGGGTCCACATTTTCTGATAATTTGACAAGGTCCTATCTTCCTTTGCATCATTTTAGTGTACTTACCCTTTGGTAACCTTCCTTTCTTTAGATTTTCCCACACACAGTCTCCTTCATTGAACTGAACATCTCTTCTTCTCAAATCTGTTGTAGTCTTGTACTTGGCTATTGTGATTTCCAGTTTGGTCTTCACCTCTTCATGAATGTCTTTCATAGCTTCTGCAAACCTTTCACCATCTACACTAATTGGCTGTGATTGGGGTATCTCCCTTAGTTATAGAATACCTCTAGGATGCAACCCATACACAATTTGGAAAGGTGGTTTACCTGTATTTCTGCTAATAGTATCATTATATGAAAACTCTACTTGTGGTAAGATGTGATCCCACTTGTCTCCATGCTCTCTTGTCAAACACCTCAGCAAATTTCCTAGTGATCTATTTACTACCTTGGTTTGACCATCTATTTGAGGATGGTATTCTGATGAGAAAGAAATATTGGTTCCTAACTTCCTCCAAAGTGTCCTCCAAAAGTGGCCAAGAAACTTAACATCGCTATCAGATACAATATTCAATGGTAAACCATGAAGTCTTACTATTTCTCTAAAGAATAAATCTGCAACATAAGAATCATCACACATTGTCTTAAATGGAAAAAAATGAGCCATTTTGCTAAATCGATCAACAACTACAAACACACTATCATACCCCTTTCTTGTTTTGGTCAATCCAAGGACAAAATCCACACTTATGTATTCCCAAGGCCTAGATGGTATGGGTAGGGGCTGATATAGTCCAGAATTGCTTTTTCTTCCTTTAGCTTTCTGACAAATAGTACAATTTTCCACATACCTTCTAATTTCAGTCTGCATTTTGGGACAAAAATAATGTCTCCTCACTAGTTCCAGGGTCTTATCTAACCCAAAGTGACCTGCTAGTGCTCCACAATGTTTTTCCTTGATTATGTTCAAACTCATAGAAAATTTAGGTACACACAACTGTCCTCCCTTGAAAAACAATCCATTCTGTAATAAAAAATCAAAAAAATCAGTATGATATCTTTCACTAAAATCAGTGCATACCTTGTAGATTTTACCAAAGTCTTGATCTGTTTGGTACATGTCCTTCAAAGCTTCCAATACTACACTTTCCAACTGAATCTGGGATATGGTAAGGACCCTTCTACTCAATGCATCAACAAATTTTTTAGTGACTCCCTTTTTGTGTTTAATGGAGAATGTGAATTCTTGGAGTGTCTCTACCCACTTCATATGTCTATGGCTTAGTTTGTCCTAGCTGTTTATGAAACTTAATGCTTGATTATCAGTAAATACAATGAATTCCTTTGGCATGAGATAATGTCTCCACTTTTAATTGATTGAACCAAAGAATACATCTCAAGATCATAAGAAGAGTACTTCTTCTTTTCCTCATTTAACTTTTAACTAAACAAGGCTATAGGCTTACCATCTTGACTAAGCATTGCTCCAATGGCCAAGTTGCTAGCATCACACTCCACTTGGAAAATCTTGCTAAAATTAGGTAAAGCCAAAACTGGTTGTTTTTCTACCTTTTCCTTGAGTGTTTTAAATGCTAAATCTACCTCTTTGTTTCATTTAAACTTACACTTCTATCCTCCTTTGATGGTGTCAAGCATAGGTGCATATTTGTGGCTGAATCCTTTGATGAACTTCCTATAAAAAAAGGCTAAGCCATGGAAGCTCCTTACATCTGTCATAGTCCTAGGTGTAGGCTGATATAAGATGGCTTCCACCTTTTCCTTATCCATCTTGAGGCTACCTTGTGAGATGAAAAAACCCAAGTAAGTCAACTCATCTTGCATAAACAAACATTTCTCCAAATTTATGACAAGCCTCTCTTGGTGTGATTTTCTGATCACCATCTCCACATGCTCTAAGTGTTCCTTCTTTGTTTGACTGAAAATAAGAATATCGTCAAGGTACACAATGAAAAACTTACCCATGTAGTCTTTCAACACCTCATTCATGAGTCTCATGAAGGTGCTAGGTGTATTGGATAAACCAAATTGTGTTACCTTTCATTCATACAATCCCTCATTAGTTTTAAATGTTGTTTTCCACTCATCACCTGGTCTAATCCTTATTTGGTGGTATCCACTCTTCAAATCCAATTTTGTAAAGTATTTTTCACCTCCTAAACAATCAAGTAGATCTTTAATCCTAGGCATAGAAAATATGTACATTATAGTGATTTTGTTCAAAGCTCTTGAATCCGTACAAATTCTCCAAGTACCTTCCTTCTTTGGAGCTAAAATAGATGGTGCTGCACATGGGCTCATGCTCTTGCCTATCAAACCTGCTTCTAATAATTCTGAATTTTGTTTAGCCATCTCTTCATTTTGTTGTGGTGTTAATTTATAAGCTGCCTTATTGGGTAAAATAGAGCTAGGTATAAATTCAATACAATGACTAATATCTCTCATAGGTGGTAGACTTCTAGGAACTCCATCTTCTACTATACCTTCATACTTATCCAAAATGTGTTGTACTTCTTGGAAAAGTGGCCTTTCTTTCAACTTACTTTTTGTTGTATCATTTGTGCTCTTTAGGAAAGGAAATAGAACAAAACAAGTTCCATATTCTTCCTCCATTTCCTTGAGGAATTCCTTTCCATTCATAACCATTACTTTCTTATCATGTACTTCAGCTTCATCATTAATTTTAGTCAATGTGAACAACTCTATGGTTTTACCATCCTTGAGAATAGTGTATGTATTCTTGTGTCCATCATGTTGAGCCTTCAAATCATATTGCCATGACCTAGCAAACAGAAAATGGCAAGCATCCATACTGATAATATCAAATAAAATCTTGTCTTTATATGCCCCTATCTGAAATTCAACCCATGCTTGTTCTTCAATCAGATTTTGTTGGCCTTTAGTTAACCATGAAACTTTATAAGGACAAGGGTATGCTATCCTTTCCAATTTCAGTTTCTCTACCATTTCTAAGGAAACAAAATTTTCAGTAGAACTTGAATCTACAAGTACTTTACATACCTTCCCTTTGGTTTTACAAGTGGTCCTAAATATTTCTTTCCATTGTGGTGGCTCCATGACATTTGTGGTCTTGAGTAGTGACCTCCTCATCATCAAATTATCTCCACTTTCAGGGTATCCACATAGACTTGCAACATCGTCTTTTCCTTCCTCTTGAACATATGTATTTATCCTCTCATTGTGACTAGATCCAGCTCTATCAAGGCATTTGTGTGCCATGTGACCTTCCTTGTTGCAATTGTAGCACCTCATGGGTCCAAAACCTCTTCCTTGAGACCTGCCTCTTGAATTGGGTCTCCTTCCTCTAAAGTTACCTCTCTGATTGTTTTCCCCTCTTGGAGTGTATGTATTCTGATCTCCTTCTTGTCCAAAATTTTGTCCTCTTCCTCTAAATGAGCTTTTGCCTCTTGTTTGTAGGCCTCTACCTCTGCTATTATGTTCATGTCTTCTTTTCAACTTTTCTTCCACCTTGCTGGCTAATTGATAACACTTCTATATAGTATCAAGGGCTAGTAGGTTTAGCTCCTCTTGAATATTAAATCTCAGTCCATTGAGATACTGAGAAACTTTCTCACTTTCAGTCTCCTTGGTTCTTGCTTTGATACATAGCTTTTGAAACTCTTCAGTATAGGCACCTACATCCATATCCTTCTGTTTTAGATTGTGTCTCCTTTTGTGGAGTTGTACCTCATAATTAGTAGGTACATAGGTTTCTCTGACTAATGCAACCATCTTGTTCCAACTCTGGATTGCATTCTTTCCATCCTTGATTCTTTCTATTTGAATGAAGTTCCACCAAGTAAGGGTGCCTCCCTTCAACTTGGATTTGGCTATCTTTATCCTTTGGTTCTCGGGGATGTCTTCACACTCAAAAAAACTACTTAGAGATTCCACCCAATCTAACACTGCATCAGGATCCATCTTTCCTGCAAAGGTAGGAAGGTCCAACTTCACATCTATTGTCCTCTCTTCTATTCTTTTAAGGGCTCTTAGGAGTTTTCTTTGATCCGTAGGTACTTCATCTTCATCCTGCTCTGAGGTCTCTATCTCATCCTCACTACCCTCTTCTTCTTGGGCCTAACCATCTAACTTCTCCACCTTACCCCTCAAGCCTATCACTTCTTCTCTCAACTTCCTTACTATCTTATCCAACACAATGTTGGTTACCTTGCCAAGAATCTCTTCATCCCCTTTTTTTTCTATCAATTTTTCATCTCCTTCCATCCTATCCTGAGAATCAAATCTCTTCAACAAATGAGCCTTATATTGGCTCTGATACCAATTGATGTAGAGTTCCAAGCACAAGGGCCTATTTACCCTCTAGAACATGCATTTCTCCATTTATCTAATTTATCTCCCAAGAAAAATAGCTCTACACCTTTGAAATCTCCCTCAAATCATCTAACTTGATCAGTCCTTCAACTCTCCACATGTGCTTGATGAGTAAACACTTCCATCTATCTCCTTGACCCCAAGGGTCACTATGCTTCTTGGTGTTCCATGTGAGCTCTCGGTTAGCTCAACTCCCATCTACCTTGACCAATTTGTCCAGTGGTTCAATAGACTCTCCAAGGTCTATTTGTGACCTTCCAACTCTATTCCAATATCCAATTTGGTGGCATCCAAATCAGGTTTTATGGTTTCTTCACAAACTAGCCCTATTCCTGGCAGCCCTTGGAAATGTCTTATTTAGACATAACTATCAAAATCCCCACAAAAATAGTTGGTTTATAAGGTGTTTTGGATTATTTTTGAGTTAACTCAACTCCATGCAAATCCATGGGGTCTAACACTTAATGGATTTCTCACAGCAAGAAGTTTACTGTTGTCTCACTAGGCCTAATTTGGGGCATTTAACAAAGGAGTACCTAACCAGAGGTCTGATCTTGATCCTAGAACTATTTGAACACCTTGGGAAATATAAAACTAAGAAAAATATAAAGGTAGACCTTTTGGATCAATACCCATCAAGCATAAAGTGGACTGGTGTCTCGGTTTGCTAGATGATAACATGGACTTGTTCATCTAGGGCATCACCAAACTTTTCAACCCTTGTGACTCCACACTTGAAATAAGAAAAATATTAAATTAAATCCTTGGGGCTAGGAAATCACCCAAGGCCATTAATTTACCATGGTGGGAAGACTCTCAAAATGCCAAGTTTCTACAGACCCTAGGATAAGGAGGCAAAACTGTGCAATCAACACTAAAAGTGGAATAACTTTTGATCCACAACACTTGAAACCTTCAAAACAAAATAATTTTAAGATTATAAAGGTGGACCATCCAAAAAAATAAATAATCTATACATGCAACATGGTACCAGGCCATACAACATAGAAAATCACCAAAATCATTGTTTTTTTTCATTTGGTGATGTGAAAAGTTGTGCAAATACAATGTCATGACCTGCATGATCTATCCCAGCCTTTTTGGCTTCCATATTGTTGATCCACAGCCTATAAATGAATTTTACAAACCCTTTGGCTTCCATAACCGAAGCTTTCACAAAAAAATAAACTTGCAATCTTGCAAAGTTGGCAACTTTGCATGAAAGCATCAAATCTTGGATTTTTGCTCAAAATAGAACTCGATGAGTTTGACAACTTGTATTATGAATTAAAACATTTTAAAACATCAAAAATAACACTAATTAACCACCTAGACTCTAATTGGACACTTAACTCCCTCATATGGCATGTTGGTTATAATAGCCCAAGCTATGTCATGGAGGTACAAAATTGGTGTCGCTTATTACATTAAACTAAACACACACACACACACACAACATTAAAAACATATATTAGCAATCCAAACTTAATGAAATGTCTTCATTTAGTCCCTTGGTCACATGTATGACCCATTTCTAGCTAGGGGTGCTCCTGCACTAGGTATACTGTAGACAATTTATTGTCTTTCGGTAAACTAATAGACTATTTTTTGGTAAACACACAGTAGAAGGTTTTACAAACCATTCTGATCAGTGGTAATTTGATAAAATTATTTGGAGGCATTCATCTTATAGGACTGAAGATAACTAGAGGCTTAATATTGTTGTACTAAGTTTTAAGGGTTGATTATTGGAATATTTTTTAGGCCACTGATTCACCCTCCCCCCGCTCAGTTATTACTAACAATTGGTATCAGAGCTTGTGTGCTTAGAAAGGGAGCTTAACAGCTCAAGAAAAAGATCACAAGATGAATAGACGAGATGTGCCCAAGTTGAATAAAGGAAACTTTTCATCATGGAAAATTAGAATAAGATTCCACCTATCAGGTATTGGAAATGATATTGTTCAATACTTAGATACTGAATATGTTCTGCCTACATGACCTCATACTCTTGAGCAATTAAGAGTTAAGCATGAGCATAACTGCATGATGATAGAACTTGCATCATCACTCTCCGATGTTGAGTTTGAAGATGTCAAAACCTATACCTCTGCAAATAAAATGTGGGATAAATTAAGGCTAGTACATGGAGGAGATGCTAATGTACTAAGAGTAAAGGCAAAAAGCCTAAGAGGGAGGTTTGATGACCTAAGGATGAAACAAGTGAAAGGAAACTAAGTGTGTAGAAAATATTTCCCTACAATAAAATCCCAAGGAGAGGATCGTGCAAATTCAAATTTAACCCTTATCAATTACAAAATGATAATACAATTAACTTAGATATTTCTGCAATAACATGCATATATAGAAAAATGAGAATGACACAATGATTTACCCTGGGGAAAACCTTTCGATAAAAAACCCCAGCACTCCAAAACCTGCACAATGTATTAATCAAAACTATTGTTGTTTACAATACACTTGAAAGGCAATTTCTTTCAAGATATAATTGACGCTTGAAGACAAATCTGGAAGCATACCAACAATACACTAACTTCTCACTCAGTGATTTACAACCCTAAAATGCTTATATCATGCGCTTCCCTTTTTATGGCAACTTCCAAAGACAACCGTATTAGGGTTTTACCATTCTTTGAACCCCACACATTGCATAAGAGTGTATAGTACTCAACATGATCGGTTGCCACATGTCTTGCATGTCTTCACCCATCATCAAATCTTTCACAATCAGCTCTTACAAATATTAATGACTGTCATAGGAATCCGTCATAACCATTTCAGTCATGGTTACCTTACACATTGTCCAAAGTGCTGACATTTGGAAAATAAACTCTACCATAGAAAGGGATACCTAGATCCACCGAGACCAAGTTTGATCATCCTTGTCATCTTCCAAGTGGAGTAAAAACACAACATGTTTACTCAACTAAATGACAGAACGGATATCAAACATAAATACATTATTTGCAAACAATTAAGTACAAAACAAATAATATCAAATGTAAGGAAATATACAAGGTTGAGACACCTTATTCCTAACATTCTACCACTTGTCGAACACCTTGTAAGAGCCAAAGAAAATAATAGGATTTAACTACTATAGACCGAGAGGCCCATAGACTCCGAACACCATCTAAACTTCTCTGTGCCCACGGGTTTTGTCAATTCATCTGCAACATTCTTTATGGTATCTACCTTCTCCAAAATTACCTTTCCATCCTCTACCATATCTCTCACAAAGTGAAACCGCACATGAATGTGCTTCGTTGTGGCATGGAAATTTGGATTATTCACAAGGAAAATAGCACTCTAACTATCGCAACAAATTGTAATATGTCCTGCATCAACACCAACATTTGAACATAGTCTCCTAATCCAAATGGATTCCTTACAAGCATGAGTAGCTACCATGTACTCTACTTCTATCATGGACAAAGTGACCACAGGTTGTCTCTTACTCATCCAACTGATGGAACCACCAAACATAGTGAGCACATAGGCACTGGTGGATCTCCTACTGTCAATGTCACCTTCCCAATCATAATCCACAAACCCACGAATACAAACTGAATGCGGAGATCCAGAAGAGTTTCCATGATAGCATATGGAATACTTTGATGTACACTTCAAATATCTAAACACTCTCTTAACTGCATCCCAATGTACCCATCTAGGTTTAGCAATAATCCAACTCAGGACTCCAACTGCTTAGGCAATGTCTAGTCTAGTACATACCATAGCATACATAAGGCTGCCAAATGCACTCGTATAAGGTACTTTTATCATGTCCTCCACCTCACTAGGATATTTTGGAAAATCATCCACAGATAAATTTGTTCCCATAGAAACAAGAACACACAATGGTCTACAATCTGCCATGCTAAACCTATCCAACACAGACTTCACATACTTACTCTGACTCAACCAAAGTTTTCTGTTAGATCTATCTTTGCTAATTTCCATACCCAAAATATACCTGGCTGCCCCTAGATCTTTCATCTCAAGCTGTGCTGACAACTGAGACTTCAAATCATAAATCATACCCATACCCTTCCCAATCAACAACATATAATGCAATAATAAGAAGGCGATAATTCTCAACTTTGAAATAAACACAATGATCTGATTTTGATCTCAGAAAACTAATCAACAACACAAAGGCATAAAATTTAAGGTACCAAATCCTAGGAGATTGTTTCAAACCATATATAGACTTCTTTAATTTTCAAACCAAAGACTCTTTACCTTTCTAAATATAGTGCTCAGGCTTTGACATATAGATCTCTTCCTCCAAATCACAATGAAGGAAATTTGTCTTCACATCCATCTGTTCTACCTCTAAATCATATGATGCTGCTAGAGATAACAGAAATATAATGGATGTAAGCTTTGCAACAGGAGAGAATATTTCACCACTCCACCTATGAATACCCCTTTACAACCAATCTAGCCTTGTACATCTCAACACTGCCATCTACACAAAATTTCTTCTTAAACACCCATTTGCTTCCAACATGTTTTTGTCCTTTAGGCAAAGGTACTAGATCCCAAGTTTTGTTCTTCTCCAATGAAGCCATCTCATCATCCATGGCCTCAATCTAGGAACCTGCATCTTCAATACCCATAGCCTCTTTGATAGATCTAGGCTCATCAGTGTTTGTAATCAAGGCATAAGCACAACTGGAATCCAACATAGAAAATCCAAACCTCTCTAGCTGATTTCTTTCTCTTGTGGATCTCCTCAATGCCTAAGGTTGAGGTTGTTCTACGTCTTCTTCTAAATTTTCATAGCTTCTAGAGCTCTCCTCATCATCAGATCCATCATGGTCTCTTTGTTTAGTCTTCTCAGGGGTAGGAAGCAACTAAACAACATCTTTCATTTCTTTTTCATTTGGCTGTAGCACAATAGGAGAAAGTGTTAGCTCTCTAAAAATAACATTTCTGCTATACAACACCTTACCAATCACATGATCCCAAAGCTTGTATCCTTTCACACCAACACTGTAGCTGATGAAGATACATTTTATAGCCTTATTTTCCAACTTAGATCTTCTCTCCTTATGTACATGTGCATAAGCTTCACAACCAAAAACATGAAGATGTCTAACTGAAGGCTTCTTACCAGACCACACCTCCATGGGTGTCTTACCAAAAAGAGATGATGTAGGAGATCTATTAAATAGATAGCAAGTAGTGGCCACAGGTTCAACCCAAAACCTTTTTTCGAGGCCAGCTCCACTAAGCATACTCCTAGCCTTCTCCATTAGTGTCTTGTTCATTCTTTCTGCAACTCCATTTTTCTATGGGTTATAAGGAGTTGTCTTTGCCTCTCGATCCCTTGTTCTTTATAGAACTTTTCAAACTATGCTGAATAAAACTCATCACCATTGTCAGTTCTCACACACTTAATTCTTTTACCAGTCTGATTCTCTACAAGAGCTTTAAATTCCTTGAACCGACTGAAAACTTGTGTCTTGCTTTTAAGGAAATAAATCCATGTCCTTCTATTATAATCATCTATAAAAGATACAAAATATATAGATTTGGAGAGTGAAGGAACTTTAATAGGACCAAATAGATCTGAATGGATAAGATCTGGAATACTAGAAGACTTGTGAGAACTAGAGTAAAACTGAACATGATTTTTCTTACCATAAACACAGTGTTCGCAAAATTTAAACTTGAGATTACAATCATTTATCCCCTCAATGAGGTTTTTATTTTTAGGGTTCTGATACCCTTCTCACCAATGTGGCCAAATCTCATATGCCACAACATTGCCTTT
>MU227494.1:3400116-3411883 GCA_018584345.1 Thuja plicata | reverse complement strand
GAGATCAACTGTCAGATTTTCCAAAAACTCAATATAGAACTCAAAAAATGAGTTTTTCCAAATCTACTATGTTATGAGGTAGGTATCTTATCCCACTATTCTTTACATGCTCCTTTCAATCCTTTCTCTCTGGGCCTCTAGACCTTCTTAAAATTATGGTATATTCCCCCACCTTCCTAGGTCCCCGGCTGACCTGGGAACCTCTCAAAAACTATCTGGTGACCTTCCTGAAACCTCAGGTTAGGGTCAAGGTCGATCTTGAACTAGGTCAAGGGTGAGGTCAACATAGACCTCTGTCAGGTGTTGGTCCCCACTTTCAAATTTAGAGCTTATCGGGGTCCAGAACTTAAAATAGGTCCCCAGGTTCGGATGCTGAAGTGTTTTCTCTCATATTTGAATTAATACATACCCTCCTTGGTTGGTGATTGTGATTGGACCATGATTCGAGGTAGAACTTGAATTAGGATCCCTTGCATTTCCCTAGGAGATCTATGTTGAGATTTCTATATAAACACTCTCTTTTGCCTTCATTTGATCATGAAATGAAATCGAGAGATGACATGATAAAATGATGATGCAAACAAGCAAGAGGATGATATAGAAGGACAAGCTAGGAGGACATATCATCATCTTCAATCAAGCATTTTGGAGGACAAGCTATGGTGGATCTTCATTGAAGCAAGAAGGGTTTCTCTTTAGATCTATTATTCTCAACATTCAAGCATTCAAAGGACATTACCATGGGATAGCAATTATGGATTGTGAGTTGATAGGAATACTTTAGCCTTGGGGGCTTGGTATGCTTTCTTTGTCATATTCAAATCTATGCATTGCCTTCTCATTTTCATGTTATGTTAGGATTGTTAATCTAGAAGATTAGATCTTGATATTACATGTTTAAAGACTCTTTTCAAAAGAGCAATACACACACACCCTATACATTCTATATTCGGCTATTTGTGGAGGTGGAGATCACCAAAATGGGGGTTTGACTAAGGAAAAACCCTGTATAGCCACCCCAAACCCCTCTTTTTAGATATTTGCAGGTGCTATTTTAAGGAGTTGCAGGCACAAAAAAGTAGATTTGAGACCAGATTTGGATACCCTTTTCAGCGAACTATCAGGATTCGCAAATAGATTTTATGTCGACACTGTGCAGGTCAGGGTTGATATTATTGGGTTAGGGGTGACATTTGTGGGTCAAGATCAACCTTTTTCATAAGATGACATCAGAATGGAAAAATATTTTTGGGTTTTTTTCGTCTCTGTATTCTGGTTCGAGATCAACTATCAGATTTTCCAAAAACTCAATATAGAACTCAAAAAATGAGTTTTTCCAAATCTACTATGTTATGAGGTAGGTATCTTATCCCACTATTCTTTACATGCTCCTTTCAATCCTTTTTATCATAATAATTAAATGTAAGAAACTAAAATTGGCCTTAGGATTTCTTTCTCATCTCATTATGCAAATCTTATTTAAGCAATCCTTTATGAGCCAAATTTTATATATTACAGGTTGTAACCATGAAAAGGGAAAGGTGGCAGAAAAGGTGGAAAAATGGAGGGAAGGTGGTGAACATCCCACCATGTTCATTATGGAAATAGAAATTCGACCAGCATGGTAATAGGAAATAGTGACCATAACTCAGCCATTGAATGGAGTTGGTCAGTAAATATACACCGACTGTAGGTGAGTTAAGGTTCTCACATGAAGATTGGAGCAAGATAAAGGAGAGTTTTTAGAATGGAGGACTGGGTCAAATTTGTATTACATCAGAGGTACACTTGAAGAGGAGACAGTGGTAAGTAAAATATTAAGAACCTTATTGCATGTATATGCTATTAGATTTTCTACTATTCAAGAAATGAGAGCAGTGGAAAACAATACAGTTACTCTAGATAGTCTTATTGGTAGACTAATATCATTTGAGATGAACAACTTTGATAATAGTCTCTTACAATTTGTGGAATTTTCATTCAAATATTCTTTAAAGATAAGTAACTCAAGTCATAGACATGCTATTTGAAATGATAGTGATAGTGATAATGAAGACCAAGGACTTGATGAAATTGAAGCACTAATGGAAAGAAGATTTCAGAGAGGCAAAGGTAAATATAAAGGTAAGTTATCACTTGTATGTTTCAATTGTAAAGAAGTTGGACACTTTTTTGCAAGATGTCCAAATAGAAGAAAAGATGATAGAAGAAATGACAGATCATACGAGAAGAAGTTTGATAGAAGTGATAATAGGGATTACCGAAGAAACCAACAATTTGACAAGAGAGATAACCAAGACTACAAGGACAAAGGGAAGAAATCTTGTTACCTAGCTGAGAACAAAACTAATGACACTAACACCAACTCAAAAGAAGACATCGAGATGGTATTTGTAGCCATGAAGGATGATAAAGATGAAGATGAAGAAAGGTATGTAGAAATTGCACTCATATCTAAAGTTAGTAAAAATGATGTCTGGATCATAGATACTGGCTGCACTCACCATATGACTGGTGAAAAACAAAAGTTTGAGACTTTTGAATACTATAATGGTGGTTTAGTAAGAATGGGTAATAATACACCTTGTCCAGTTGAAGGTAAAGGAACCATAATGTTGAATAACCTGATTAAATGTGAAAATGCTTACTGGGTTAAAGGCCTGAATTACAATTTGTTAAGTGTTTCTTAGTTAAACTATTTAGGTCATGGAGTATCATTTGAAAATAAGAAGGCAAAGATTTTCAAGGAATCAGGAAGGCTGATTGGTACCGGTGAGAAGATAAAAGGTAACCTTTTCTATCTTGATGACACTAACACCACTTGTTTGATGGATAGAAATGAAGAAATATGGTTGTGGAACAAAATATTGTGTCAAGTGCACTTTGAAAACATGACTAAGATAAGAAACAAAAGGAATGTCAAAGGCTTACCAACAATGACTAAGCCCGAGCATATCATGTGCAAGAATTGTCAAAAAGGTAAAATGACAAAGTCTATTTTCAAGAGAAAAATCCATACATCTATTACAATTATAGAATTAGTCCATACAAATCTATGTGGACCCATGAGGAAAAAGAGATACTATGGAGATAGGTATTTTATTCTCTTTGTTGATGATTATTCTAGAATGATGATAGTCATGCTTTCAAAAGATAAATCAGAAGCATTTAAGATGTTTAAATGGTACAATGCAATGGTAGAAAAACAAAGTGAAAAGAAATTGAAATGCTTAAGGTGATATAAAGGAGGGGAATTTACTTTAGAAGAATTCACTAACTATTGCAATGAGCATGGAATTAAAAGACAAGTTTCTACACCAAGGACACCACAACAAAATGGAACTGCTGAGAGGAGAAACAGATCAATTATTGACTGTGCAAGAACATTGATGATTGAGAAAAGCACGACTCAAATATTTTGGAGAGAAGCTGTTAGTACTACTATCTACACATTGAACAGAGTACAATTGAAGAAGGACACAAAGAAGACACCTTATGAGCTTTGGTATGGTCATACGCCCAATGTAAGTTACTTCAGAATATTTGGTAGTCAATGTTATATTTTGAAGGATGATAGAAATGGAAAACTTGACTGCAAAAGTGAAGAAGGTATCTTTCTAGGGTACTCAACCAAAAGCAAGGCTTATAAATGTCTAAACAAGTTATCTAACAAAATCATTGAAACTGCAAATGTGAAAATAGATGAATTTGTAGAAAAGAATAATAAGAAAAGCAAAAAGGAACTAGAAAACTACAACAGGTTTGTTTATACATAACCTAACACTCTACCCGAGCAACAGTGTGTTTCTCCCAAGCATCAGAACATTGCACCCAAGCATCAGGCTACAATTACCGATGATTAGGATAATACTCAAAATGATGTTCCAAACAATGGAGATGAAAATGAAGGTGAAGAAGATAATCAGAATGATGAACACAGAGTTGAACTGAAACTTGCCAAATATGTCAGAAGACATCATCCACAAAATCAAATCATAGGAGACAAGAAGGCTGGAACAAGAACAAGAAGTAAGTCACTAAAGACAAGATGTTTACTCTATGATTTTGAGCCAAAATCTATTTATAATTCACTTGAGAATGAAGAATGGGTCAGTGCTATGAATGAAGAGATAGAATAGATTGAGAAGAATAGTACATGGACACTGGTACCAAGACCAGATAATAAGAATGTCATCGGTACAAAATGGATATTCAAAAACAAGCTGAATGAGAATGGGGAAGTCACTAGAAACAAAGCAAGATTAGTATGCAAGGGATATGCACAAGAAGAAGGTGTTGATTATGGTGAAACCTTTTCTTCCATTACTAGACTAGAAGGAGTTAGAATCTTACTTGCTTATACTGCATTTAAAGTATTCAAGGTATACTAGATGGATGTCAAATCTGCATTCCTAAATGGAATACTAGAAGAAGAGGTATACATTGAACAACCAGAAGGGTTTGTTAATCCAGACAAGAGAAACATGGTATGTAGACTGCATAAAGAATTGTATGGATTGAAACAAGCTCCTAGATCCTAGTATGAAATACTTCACTCTTATCTCATTAGAATAAAATCTGTTAGAACAAGTGAAAATAGCAATCTGTACTTAAAACAAGATACCGATGGTAATATTCTGATTGCTGAAATTTTTGTTGATGATATCATTTTTGGGGGAAATGAATTTTTATGCAAACCCTTTTCTAATGAAATGAGAAAGGAATTATAAATGTCTATATTTGGAGAGATCAAAGTCTTTCTTGGTCTATAGATTCTTCAACAAGATGGAGGCATATACATCACTTAGTCCAAATACATCAAGGAAGTGTTGAAGATATTCAAGATGGAATATTCCAAACCAGTTGGAACACCTATGGCTACTGGATGCAAGATGACAAAAGAAGACAAGACAAATGAGGTAAACCAAACCTTATATAGATCTATGATTGGCAAACTGATGTATGTTGTTCACACCAGACCAGATATAGCACATGTAGTGGGGATAGTTGCAAGATTCTCTGCTAATCCCAAAGAATCACATATGACTATTGTCAAAAGAATTCTAAGATATCTAAAGAACACCAAGGACTATGGCTTATGGTACAAAAGAGAAGGAAAATTTGAGCTACAAGTCTATACAGATGTTGATTGGGCTGGAAACATTGATGACCAAAAGAGCACAACTAGAGCAGCATTCTTTATGGGTGATAGAATTGTCTCATGGATCAGCAAGAAACACAGATGCATCTCTCAGTCTACTACAGAAGGAGAGTATGCAGCTGTTGCTGCAAATTTCTCCAATATTGCATGGATCAAACAATTGTCAGAAGGTATGAATATGAAGATTCTTGAACTAGTAATTATCTACTGTGATAATACTAGTGCAATAAATATTTCTAAAATTCTAGTCATGCATGCTAAGACTAAGCATATTGCTATCAATTATCACTATCTAAGAGAACAGGTGCAAGCAAAAGAAGTGACACTAGAATATTTTCAATCAAAGGAACACTTAGCTGACATATTCACCAAGCCATTACTGAAGGATACTTTTGAGTACCTGAGACAGAGACTAGGGGTCCAACCCTTGTCTATCAGTCAATAATCTGACTAGGAGGTTGCATTAGCCTATACCAAATCTGAAGATCAGCCATGTTGATGCAAACATTGAGATAAACATCAATAGATACATCTATACATATCAAGGTACAAGTCTACACCGAAAACTAGAGACATTGTATTGCTAATGGATAGGGAAATTCAAGGAATATATTATGCAAAGGGATGGAACATGATATAGAAGAGAAATCAAGGAGAAGTATTTTTTTTTGGCATTGTTTTCAAAGGGAGAGAGATGTTCTCATTATCATACAAAAGGAAGAGATGATCCTCTAATGGTTATAAAGGAAAAGGGAGAGAAATATCTCATTCATCAAGGAGAAATTTTCTTTATCATACAAAGGGAGAGATTATATCATTATCCATGAAGAGAAGTTCCTAAGAATCAGAAGGAAGAAGTTAATCAATATTCTAAGGGAGAGAAATTGATTACATATGAAATATTCATGTAAGGAAGAGAAGTAACAAAGGGAGAGAGTTCAGACAAAGAAAAAGAATGTTGTCAAAGGAAAAAGAGATTATCAAGAAGAGGAATAGTCAAGGCAGAGCACATATCAGATTAGAGATATCAGATGATACATCTATCCATTGAAGGAATTGAAGATTGAAAACAACCACTCTGCAAGAAACAAATCTAAGCTATTTTGAGCTTACCGAGAGCCAGACATTTGTAATAGTTACATTAGGAAAGCTTGATGAAACTGTATATTTAATATTGTATTAGTGTTAGTGTAGTATGATAATGTAGTATGTTTTCATCAATTCCAAAGAGAGAGATTGATGACATGTAACTGATTGAATTTTTGAAGATGTTAAGTTGATCACCAAAATGCAGAAGGATAATGCAAGACATTAAGTTAGTTAATGGATTGTATTGTCATTGATGTCAACTTGATATAACCTAATCAATTATATACAAAGTGTCAAAGACTTCAAAGAATTAGAGAGATAAATATTACGCTTTATGTAATGCGTAAAAGACAAGTATTCACAAAGTCACTTCAAACACCGACAGTCGGTAGAACCCGACAGATAGAGATCACCGATAGTCAATTCATAGTGATGCCTGAGAAAGAACACCAATGAGCATTACCGACAAGCATAATCACAAGCAAACCCAATGGCCACAAACATAGTGTAAACCAACAGAGAAGCCCAAGGAGAAATGGAGTGTTGATCGATGCTATCAGAGAGTTAAAACCAAAAATAAATAGAGTTCACAAATGACAAAATATCTAGCTGGTAGAGCTAAATATATACTTAACTAGTAGTTATCATTTTTTTCATGTACAAGATAAGCCAAAGATAAGTAAATGATTTAAAGTTGATTTGTCCAATTAGCAACAAGATCTCAGTGAGATAAAACATGAGTTTTTCTTTAAATGTAATTGAAGAAGATTGTGGATCATGCCAAGATCAAGAAAATCAAGAACCTAACAACGGTGATATCATGTCTATTTAAGAGAAAAACTTGATTCATTACGGATCAAGGGGAGTGAATAAAAAAGAGGATGCTAAAGAGAAACTGATGAAGAAATAACTTCATACAGTGTAGATCAATCAAGCTAAGGAAAGAGCTAAAAAAATTTGTGGACTCTAAGCAACAAAGCACAACATCACTGAGCAAAATCAAAGTGGAGAAAATGTATAACAGAGATATATTGATCATATTATTTTATGAGATTACAATAGATCTGAAAATTTGCAAGTATAAGTTGTATATGTGAATAGATCATACTGTTTCAGTTTAACCATTGATTTAGAAAGTATCTTAATTGAGCGGGATTTAAATATCCTTTCTATATTGAGATACATCCGATGGAGTATCAAAAATTTTGATCATGAAGATAGCATCAGATGCCAAATACCAATTGACAGGCCAAGTGAGTGTTTGATCAAAGATGGTAGCATAGAGATGCCTAATATCAAGTGACAAACTAAACTTTCAAATCCTCTAACAAGTTCACACCTAACAGTGTGTTTGTAACCTTTAAGAGGATTGGCTCTTCATTGAGCTCACTTCAGAAGAGTGAAAATTTTGGGTTACCGGTCCCAAGTGGGTTTTCTCTTAATAGGGTTTCCACGTTAAAACTCCATGTGTCAATGTGTCTATGAGTCATTAATTTAGTGTTTTGCATTACACATAACTTAATTGTATTGATTGGTATACTCTAGATAATTTATTGTCTTTCGGTAAATTAATAGACTATTTTTTGGTAAACACACAGTAGAAGGTTTTACAAAGCATTTCGATCAGTAGTAATTTGATAAAAGTATTTGGAGGCATTCATCTTATAGGACTGAAGATAACTAGAGTCTTAATATTGTCATACTAATTTTTAAGGGTTGATTATTGGAATATTTTTGAAGCCATTGATTCACCCTCCCCCCCCTCTCTCAGTTATTACTAACAAGCACAAATGAGACTACTGGTAAGAGTCCATTTGAGATTGTCTATGGGTTGCATCCAAGGGGTGTACTTGAGTTGAAAGATCTAAAAGGATATGAAGGCATTAGTGGTCATGATGATGATTTTTCTCAGTCAATGAGAGAGGTACATGAACAAGTTAGAAAGACATTAATGGAGGCAAATCAAAAGTTGAAAACCAAGAGAGATGAAGGAAGAAGAGATCTACAATTTGAAGTAGGTGATCTAGTCATGGTGTTTTTGAACAAGGATAGGCTATAAAAGGGGATACCTAGTAAACTATAGATGAAAAGGATTGGGCCTTGCAAGGTGTTGACCAAGTGTGGACCCAATGCCTATAAGGTGGAATTACCCAAGGAGATGTCAATTTCTCCCATCTTCAATGTGAAAGATTTGATAAAGTATAAAGGGCCAGAAATGAATGAAGTAAAGTATAGTACTAAGGTGAAAAAAGATGTGAAGGAGTTCAAGACTCTTGATAAGATCAAACCATAAGCTGAAAGGATACTGGATTCAAGAGTGAAAAAAAAGACTAGGCATAAGATATATATGGAACATCTAGTGAAGTGTAGACAAAAACTAGAGTCAGAAGCTAGTTGGATAGCTGAAAGTGACTTCAAGAAACATGGAATCAGTGAGGAGTTCCTGACACCATAGGTACCCTAATTTGTTTGTTGCAGGGGGGAATGGTGTAGGAGCACCCTAAGGTCTTTGATAGATCTTTTTTTTCATTTTGGCTTGTAGGTTGGTTTGGCCAACCATCAGTTAATAAGGACTAAGTTATAAAGTCCCAAGTGTATTTAATGTGTGTCTAGAGTCAGTAGTGATTAGGGTTTAGTAGTTGATGAGGTTAAGTTGTATCTAGGGTCTATATCCTTAGAAGTCAACCAAAAGGTCAAATGGTTGACCAAAACTCCAAAATGGAGTGGTATTCATGGTTTTGATGTTTTTGAGTGTTTTAAGGTCATATGATAAGTTTTATGACCAATTTGGGATATTGGAAGTGATAAGATGTAAAAGTTGTCATGACAACTTTTACAATTTTGCAAAGTTGTAATGACAACATTTCCTAAAAATTAGGAAAGGGATTTAATGGTGCCCAAAACCTAACATGAGGGTCCATAAATGAGAGGATAAGGTATATAAGGTGGAAAAAACCCTAATCCAAGAGTTAGTTGTCATTTTGTACAGATTGTGTGTGAGGAAGGAAGGATTTAGACTGTATTTTCATGGCAATGCTTTGATCCAGTTGTTTAATGGATTGAAATTTTTTAATTAAGGATTGATAAATTTTATGTTAGCATCTACTTACTTGTTGTGGCATTTAATTAATCATTTTGTGTGACTGGTGAAGGTTTTGTAAATGCTTTTGTTATTATTGTTTTGTTGTCTGGTTCTGAGGCAACTATGTAAATATGCCTCCCTCTCGAATTCCTGTGGTCAAACTCCTATTGCGTCTTGGATTCAAGTATGGGAATCCATGTCCATTGTGTATATAGGTTGTGGAGTCATTTTGTGCAGGGGAAGCAATTTTAGCAACAAGCCCTAGGATGGAACAGTAGCAAGAAAGCTTGCTCAATGGATTGGTTGAAACCAATNTTCAAGTATGGGAATCCATGTCCATTGTGTATATAGGTTGTGGAGTCATTTTGTGCAGGGGAAGCAATTTTGGCAACAAGCCCTAGGATGGAACAGTAGCAAGAAAGCTTGCTCAATGGATTGGTTGAAACCAATAAATGGTGGAGGAATGTAGAGAGGTGAGTCATTGTTAGTTTATTGCAAGGAGAAGTTCATTGGAGTTGAGGAAGGCATTCAAAATGAACCAAGAAACTAGATTGTGTACATGTTCCCTAAAACTCATGAAAATAGGGGTTCTTGGAAAACCATTGTATGGACAGAGTGGGGACTTAAGACCTTGGAAATCATAGAGTATAGGAAAAATCCACAAGGAATCCATAACTAGTTCCCAAGGGTGTTAAGGGATTTTGGGAGAAAATCCACTTTTCTAGGGATTAGGAGGGCTAATTAGGCCTGAAAGGCTACAAGGCCTTAAGAACTAGAAATCTTGAACCTGATTGAAACTAGGGTGAAGGATCCAAAAAATTGTTTCTACGGAAGTTGAAAGAGAGCCAAGGAAGGTCAGTAATCCTATCACTAGTAGGATGGGATAGTTGGGAAATTAAGTGACCAAGATAAGCCATGGATGTGAAGAGGTATGGAGAGGAAATTAGTGTGATTTTGAAGTTGTTGGAGATCTCCTTGTGAGTTAGAGGATCATATAGGAATCCTCTAGTTAGGGTTGTGATAGGAAACCTAAGGAGACCAAGAAAAGGTCTAGTGGAGAGCTAGAAAGCTCTAGGAGTGGGATCTCCCCATCAATGTCTAAAGAGCAAGCCAAGATGACTAGTGAGTTGTTGGTATGCCTAGGTGAATGGCATGGTGAAGACCAACAAGAGATGGATGTAGGTGTGGAAGAACCTGACCAAGGGGTCATTGGTGAGGCTCAGAAGATAGTCATGAATGCTAAGGGAAAACTTGGAAAACCAAGGGGATAGGCATGTGATCCAAGATGTATTGGTCTTAATTGGAAGAGACTTCAAGTTTGCAGAAAATGTAGAGTTGCAGATGGTAGCAGTGGTCTCATGGCATGAGACTAAGGATAGAATAAATATTGGTGATAAGTTATTGGTCTAAATTTTTCCCATGGGAGGCAAGACTAGTGAAGATGAATGAGTGCAAGATGGAGAAACATCAAGAGAGGATGTCATGGGTCATTAATGATAATATTTTCAAACCAGGGTGAAAATCAAATGGTTTTGTTTATTGACATTGTTTTTTTTGCAGGTTTCCAAGAGGACTTGGAAAATTTGTAAAGTTGAGGAGTATGGTGCAGGAGCACCAAGGGCACAAAGGTGCACTAGGGTCACTAATAGATCCTAGGGGAAGTTGAAGAAAATCATGGCCATCAAGGGTCATTTGAATGTAATAAGACCATATTTGGTCCTTTAAATGTTTTTTTGATTATTTTTTGATCATAGTGTGTATAATTTGGCCAATAGATCCATTATGTGAGTCAAAAGCACTAAAGGTGCTAAAATGATGTAATTTGCCTAAATTGGCAAAATAGGCCTATAAATGCTTATGTGAGGATTTAGAGGGTTTAAGAAGGGTTTAAGGAGTTTAGAATTGGGATGGGATTCCTTAAATCCTTTGAAAGGATGATTAAATGCCTAAAGGATGAAATTAGTCAAAGGTGACAACCATGTTGTCAACAAACTAAACTGTAACCATCATATAACTGACTGCAAATGGTTTGACAAAGAAGTTGTAACTCTAAATAATCTTGGTGCAGGTTATTTGAGTGTGAGTTTGAGAGAGAGAGAGAGAGAGAGAGAGAGAGAGAGAGAGAGAGAGAGAGAGAGAGAGAGAGAGAGAGAGATGAGTCTCATGGGAAAAAGGAGTCCTGGGAGTTTGATATAGTGTTTTTGGTCGAAGAAATACATGTAATGAAGTTTCAGATCAATAAACTTTAATTCTTTGCAACTTGCTTGTTTCTACCCGTGAGAACATAGTCTATGTTTTGGTGTGCAAATAGTTAATATTTTGAAGACTCCATGATAACATAAGGATCTCCCACTTTTTGTGTTGAATGTGTCTTGTGGGAGAAGCCTATCCTTGTAACCTATGTATCCATATGTGTTTGTATGCAAGGATATGCA
>MU227494.1:3383926-3399978 GCA_018584345.1 Thuja plicata | reverse complement strand
ACCTAGTCACCATGTTGGTCAAGGATCTCGGTCATTGAAGGGATTGACACTGTTTCTTGGTAGTTGTGTTATCTAAGGAGCTTAGTCATTGAAGGGCTTAGGACTGTTTCTCAGTTGTAGTGTTGGCCAAGGGGCTCAGTTGCTGAAGAACTCAACAAAGAGTTTGAAGAAAATAATGTATTGGAGGGACATTTGTGTTGTTTACAAAGATGTAGAGACTATGATGGCATAAGGCATTTGATGCACTCTGATAGAGTATGGTGTGGCTTGGATCAAGGAGAATGATCCCGGGGAAGAAGTCAGTTTGGTTTTGTGAGAACACTTGTGAAGCCCACCTAGGGCCTCTGCATCATAGAGGCACAAGAAAGTCATGATGTGGGTAGAACAGATATAAAATTTCTTCACAGGTATTGACTTGGAATTATACAAGGATGAAGAACATCATATTCTATTCCCAGCCAAAGACATCTTAGAATAATTCAAGGGCATCCTAGCAGGGGTCAGCATGAAAGAAGATCTTCATCAACTTTTTTACTTCAAAGAAGATATGCAGAGAATGGTAGAACTATTGATTAACTAATTTTTATCTGATGGAGATGATCAAGACTAAGTGATACCAAGTATCATGATTGTAGAAATGGCTAGAGCAGTTGTTTTTTTGTCATTGATGTCAAGAAATTGATTAATTTATTTTTATCGTGTTACCATATCTTAAGAGGAGAAGTTAAATGGGTGACAAATACAGATCAAACAATGATGAAGTAATGATGTTTTAGTTGTTTTCTACTGTATATTTGATGTTATCAAATGGGTACATTTGATTGATCAAGTTGGGAACTGTAATGAATTAAGTTATGAATGAAAGAGATACTTTACTGAGCTATAATGAGTCAGTCGGTAAAATGTAATGTGAGTTCATTACAGTTTCCAAGCACTTGGAGAAAGTTAGACACTGAGCAGTGATGAAGTCAATTACCAAGTTGTAAAGCAAGTTTTACTGAGTACAGTATAGATATATATATATATATATAATGATTATTTAATGCAAACCTATGATGAGCTGGATGAGGTTTAATTAATTGAATTTTGTTACAAGATCTATGAGTGGGAAAAATCAATATGAAGATCTAAGGCAAAGATTAAGCGGTTAACCATAAAAATGAAAGTTCCAAGGTAAAATTGATTTGGTTTACCGAGTTGATAAATTGAAGAAGATGATCAAATGACTGAGTGCAAAGGAAGGAAAATCAAATTAAGGAGGTTAAGAGGAAAAATTATGTCTATATAAGGAATGATAATTACACAAAGTAGAGACAACTGGCGAATTGAGAAAATAAGGAAAGAAGCTGAAGAACAACATTTATCGAGAAGAACAGAGAAAAATAGATCAAAGAATATACAGATTGAGAAAGAGATCAATGGAGTATGTGATGCCAGTATTCAATCGAGCATAAAGGATCTGATTCAAACATAATGAGTTTCTATTTTTTACAGATCAAATTTTATTGTTGCTTATTAATATTTGTAATAGAGAAATCTCTTAACCGAGTGTATTTGACAGTCCTATATGTAAAACCTAGACTTAGGTCACATTCCAAAATAGAGTTTGAAGACCTCTAACAAGGCCACTCCTAACAAAGTGAAGATCTTAACATATCTAAGGTAAATCCCCTAACAGGGTCACATTTAGAAAATGTATTTGTAATATTTAATAGGATAAGTTCTTAACTGAGCATACTTCAGAAGGGTACAATTTTTATTATGGGTTACAATTCCCACTGAGATTTTTCCCAAATTAGGTTTCCTCATTAAATCCTCTATCAATGAGTTAGATCATGTGTGAATGGGTTAATCTAATGTTTCTAAGTTTGAATGATTGATTTGTGCTTATATTATTTGGTGAATTGGTTATTTATTGTATTCAGTACTTACTAAGTGAATCAACGAGTCCAGTTTAAAGAGTTTAAGTTTGATTTTTTTGATTCACCCCCCCTCTCTCAATGGGACAAAAAATTGTTATCAAAGCTTTGTTACTTTGAAGTGATATATTTAAAGGACTTGAGTAATATCTAAAGATGTATAAATGAGAAGCACCAAAGCTAAATAGGGATCATTTCTCTACATGGAAAAGTAGAATGAGTTTGCATGTGTCTAGAGTAGGAGAATATGCACTTTACTATCTCTTGAATGAATATATAGCACTGAATACTGGACCTTTGAATATCAGTGAGAAAAGATAGAAAGCTGAGCATACACAAGTCATGATTGAGATTGCATCTACACTTACCGATCAGGAATATGATGAGCTTCATGGTTGTACTACTACAAAACAGATGTGGGATAAGATTTTTTTGACCTATGGTGGAGATCAACATGTTCAGAAGGCTAAAGGAGAAAGTTTGAGAGGAAAATTTGACTCTATGAGGATGAAGGAAGGAGAGAACATATTACAATATAGTACAAGACTTAAGGAGATTGTTAATTCTATTAGAGGAGTTGGTGGTAACATAATAGAAGATGATGTGACAAGAAAAATGTTGAGAAATCTGTTACCAAGTTATGTTATTTGTGTATCTGATATACAAGGGTTGAGATCTATACCCTAGATGAATGTTTCACTAGATGCCACTATTGGTAAGTTAACTGCATTTGAACTTAATGATTTTGAAAATTGTGTCACTACTATTTCTAAGGTTGAATATACATTTAAGTCTACTTTAAAGAGTGGAAAGGATAGAGAAGCTATTATTAGAGATGGTTATTTAAGTAGTGCTAGCACGAGAAATTCTATATTTTCACTGAAGGACTTCATGAGATATTTTCTAAAAGTGAGGAGAATGAAAGAGAATTTGAGGCTTTTTTGGCTAGAAGGCTACAAAGTGGCAAAGGAAAATACCAAGGTAAGTTACCCTTGAAATGTTTTAATTATGATAAAATTGGTCACTTTACATCTAATTGTCTAGAGAATAATAAGGACTAAAAGAAAGATAAGGACAAGAGAGAAAATAGATTCAAGAGATAGAGAGACTACAAGAAAAAAGATAAGAAATATTATTATCTTTCTAATGAAGGACAAAGTGATAATGATTCTATTGAGAGAAATGAGGAAAAAGTGTTAGAATAATTGAGAGGGGGGTGGAATAGTGGCCTCAAAAATTAATCCAATAATCCAACCAAAACTTATATCAGAAATGTAATAGCTTTAGTTATCTTTCAGTCCTACAAGATGTATGCCTTTAGATATTCTTAACAAATATATACTGCTCAGTGAGTATACTGTTTATCTTTTTCTATCCTTTACCGAGTAGCAGTAATTAAACTTAGTGTTTACTGAACAATCTTGTTTTAGTAATGTGTAAAGAAAAAAATCAAAGCAATGAACCATATACACATTTGACACTTATATTTTTAATTTGTAAACCATGTTAAGGGAAAAACCACTTGGGACTGGTAACCCAAAATTTTCACTCTTCTGAAGTGAGCTTGGTGAAGAGCCAACCCTGTTAAAGGTTACAAACGCAATTTTAAGTGCGAGCTTGTTAGAGGACTAGCAGTTTATCATTTGACCTAGCATTCACTATGTTGTTAACATGAAAACATTTTGATACTCTTAAGTATCTCAATACAATAAGTATGGTTAAATCCCACTCGGTTAAGAGATTTTTTTGAATCAATAGTTAAACTGAAACAATAAATGATCTGTTCAATAATACAACTTTACTTTGCAGATTTTCAGATCTATTTTTATTCCATAATAACTCTTTGATCAATGTTCTCTTCAATTCATTTTCTCCCCTTCTTTTATTTCTTTCTTCTCAGTGAATGCTCTTGCTTCTATTGCTCGGTGTCTGCAGAATTTCCTTGGCTCTATTCTTCAGCCTGTATGATTAGATCTTCATGAAGACTTCTATCTTCACCAAAATTATATTCAGCATTCCTCTTTTTCATAATGAATTACTTCTCTTTATATAGACATTATTTCACCGTTCAATCTCCTTGTCTTTCTTGTTCTTGATGTAGATTGCTTCTTGATCCACAAATCTTGCCATGCATTGCTTTAATCTTTATTCTGTAGATTTCTCCTTGACAACTATGAATAAAACTAGCTTTGAATCTTCTTATTATCCTTAGTTCAACTAGTCGATGAAAATAAAGCAATCAATTAGTTAACTCTAAATATAGCTCCTGTCAACTAAGTAGTTTTGTCATTTTCTAACTCCAGTTGATTTCGGTCATCAAATCTTAGTTTTCTCGATAACACTTTCTTGGGTACCACTTGACTGGGTTCTACTGATCTTGGGTAACACTTTTCTCAGGTTCCACTGTGTCTCTCAGGTAACTCTATTCGTTGGTGTTGTCTGTCCGTCAGGAAATACTGTGAACTACTTAGGGTTCACTATTCTTGGGTAACCTTGTCACTCGGTGTATACCTTTACCGATAATAAAAAAAATTTCTTTTTAGATCTTTAAGTGTTGTGACAATATGTGTATGAGTAATCATAATATATTAAGTCTACATCAATGAAAATACAATACATTAACTCATTTAGTGTCTTGCATTTACTTTTTGCATCTCGGTGATCATCAACTTATCATCTTCAAACATTCAATCAATTAAAATTCATCAATCTGTCCCTTTGGCATTGATGGAAACATACCATCAACACAATATGAAATATGCCATAACATACCAAACTTATTTTTCTATAACCAATTCAAATATCTGACTCTCGGTAAGCTCTTCTAGCATAGATTTGATTCTTGGAGAGTGATTTCTTCATTCCCTCCAATGGATAGGTGTAACAATTTTGTCTTCTTCTTCTGTCTCTCCCTTTGTTGTAGAATCTCTTCTCCCTTTTCTAGATAGATATGCAGTGTTAACTTTTCTCCAATTATCTCCCTTATATGGATGGTTGTTTCTTTGAAGCTTTCACTCCCTTTGTAGAAACTTCATTCGTTCTCTGATCTTTTCTCTCCCTTTGGCTGATGTTCTTTTCCCTGATAGATATTGCACTTCTCTCCCTGATGGATATTTCATTATTTGATATCTCTCTCCCTTTTACAACAATCCCAAACATAAATTATCAATGAATTTCCTTTCCATCAGCAATATAGCTCTGTAGTAGCCAACAACATCTCTGGTGTGCGGTTCAGATAAGTACCTTCTTTTACTGATATGTCATTTGTAGTCCATAGCTCAGCTTGCACCAACATGATTGATCTTCTAATAATGTGTAGGCTGATGCAACCTTCTAGTCATCTTAGTGACTAGTAGACAAGACTTTAACCCCTAGTATCTTCCTCAGGTACTAAAGTGTATCTTTTGGCAATGGCTTTGTGAATATGTCTACTAATTGTTCTTTGGATTATACATATTCTAGTATCACTTCTTTCTCTTGTACTTGTTCCCTTAAGTAGTGATACTTAATAGCTATGTGCTTTGTATTAACATGCATCATAGGGTTCTTTGAAATGTTGATATCACTTTTATTATCTGCAGTTGATTGAGATATACATCCTTTCTTTTTACTTATCCATGTGACAAGTATGTCACCCATGAAGAATGCTCCTCCTGTTGTGCTCTTTCTATCATCTATGTTTCTAGCCCAATCAACATCGGTATAAACTTGTAGCTTAGATTTTCCTTCTTTATTATACCATAAACCATAGTCTTCGATATTCTTTAGATATCTCAGAATTCTTTTGACAGTAGTCATGTGTGATTCCTTGGGATTAGCTGAGAATCTTGAAACTATACCAACTGCATGTGCTATATATGTTCTTGTGTGTACAACATACATTAGTTTTCCAAACATAGATTTGTATAAGGTCTGATTTACCTTGGTATTCTTGTCTTCCTTTTTTAGTTTGCATTTGGTTTCCATAGACGTTCCAACTGGTTTGGAGTCTTCCATTTTGAATATTTTTAGAACTTCCGTGATGTATTTGGATTGTGTGATGTAGATTCCTTCATTCTATTATAGAATCTATAGACTAATAAAAAAATTGATCTCTCCAATTTGACATCTCAGATTCTTTGCTCATTTCATCAAAAAATGATTTGCATAGCATATCATTACCTCCAAATATGATATCATCAACAAATATCTCAGCAATCAAAATCTTATCATCAGTAACTCCTTTCAAATACAGATTATTGTTATCACTTGTTCTAACAAATCCAATGCTTAGGAGATAAGATTGAAGTCTTTCATACCATGCTCTTGGTGCTTGTTTTAATCCATACAAGGATTTTTGTAGTCTACAAACCATGTTCCTCTTGTTAGGATCAACAAAACCTTCTGGTTGTTCAATGTATACTTCCTCTTATAGTATTCCATTCAAAAATGTAGATTTAACATCCATTTGGTATACTTTTAATCCTTTGAAAGTAGCATAAGAAAGTAGAATTCTTACTCCTAGTCTAGCAATGGGTGCAAAGGTTTCTCCATAGTCAATACTTTATTCTTGCTCATACCCTTTGCATACCAGTCTCTCTTTGTTCCTTGTGACTTCTCCATTCTCATTCAGTTTGCTTCTGAATATCCATTTGGTACCAATGACATTTTTGTCACTCGGTTTAGGTAATAATGTCCATGTTTTTTTCTTTTCAATCTGTTCAATCTCTTCATTCATTGTACTAACCCATTCTTGATTCTCAAGTGCAGTATTAATAGATTTAGGCTCAAAATCACAAATCAAACATCTAGTGTTAAGTGACTTACTTCTTGTTTTCATTCCAGCTCTTTTATCTCCAATGATCTGGTCCTATAGATGGTGTCTTCTAACATACTTAGCAAGTACAGGTTTAGATCTATGTTCCTCATTTTGATCATCATTTTGACCTTCATTTTGATCTTCATCACTCAATTCATTATTGTGAGCATTTTCCTGATTCTCAGTGTGTGCAACTTGTTGCTCGATTGCATTGTTATGTTGCTCGGTAGAGATACATTATTGCTCAAGAAGAGTGTCAAGTTCTTCACTATAGACAAATCTATCATAATCTTTCAGTTCCTTTATGCTTTCCTCATCATTTTTCTCAGCAAATTCATCCACTTTAACATTTTCAATTTCAATGATTTTGTTAAAATATTTGTTAAAACATTTATGGGCTTTTCTTTTGGTAGAATATCCTAGAAATATTCCTTCATCACTTTTAGAGTCAAGTTTCCCATTTCTATCATCTTTTAATATATAAAATTGACTTCCAAAAATTTTAAAGTAACTCACATTTGGTGTGTATCCATACCATAGCTCATAAGGTGTCTTATTGGTGTCTTTCTTCAATTGAACTCGCTTTAATGTATAGAAAGAAGTACTTACAGCTTCTCTCCAAAATGTTTGTGTGATGCCTTTTTTAATCATCCGTGTTCTAGCACAATAAACGATTGATCTATTCCTCCTTTCAGCAATCCCATTTTTCTTTGGAGTTCTTGGTGCAGAAACATGTCTTGTAATTCCATGCTCATTAAAAAATTTAGTGAATTCATTAGAAATAAATTTTCCTCCTCTATTTGACCTTAAACATTTCAGTTCTTTTCCACTTTTCTTTTCAACTATAGCTTTATACCATTTGAACATCTTAAATGGTTCAAACTTCTCTTTTAAGAACATGACAGTAAATATCATCAAATAGTCATCAACAAATAGAATGAAGTATCTATCACCATAATAGCTCTTTTTTTATCATTGGTCCACATAAGTCAGTATGGACTAATTCTAGAATATAATTAGATGTGTAGGTTTTTCTCTTGAAACTAGACTTTTTCATTTTTTTCTTTTTTACAATTCTTACACATGACATGGTCAGGTTTTGACATACTCGGTAAGCCTCTTACTTTCCTTTTCTTTCTTATCCTAACCATGTTGTCAAAATTTACATGACATAACCTTTTATGCCACAACCAAATGTCTTTGTTTCTAGCAAATAAACAATTTGTCTTAATATCATCAAGATAGAATAGGTTACCTTTTGTTTGTTCACCAGTACCGATCAACCTTCCTATTTCATTATAGATCTTTTCCCTTTTTTTCTCAAATGAAACTTGGTGTCCTATGTTATTTAGCTATGAAACACTCAATAGATTATAGTTAAGTCCTTTCATCCAATATGCATTTTCACATCTGATCAGATTATTCAACATGATGGTTCTTTTTCCTTCAACTGGGAAAGGTGAGTCATTACCCATCCTAACTCATCCACCATTATAATATTCAAAAGTTTCAAAATTTTCCTTATCTCCAGTCATGTGGTGAGTACAACCACTATCAATAATCTAGACATCATTTTTTCTAACTTTAGATATGAGTTTAGTTTCAACATACCTTTCTTCTTCGTCTGAATCATCCTTCATTGCAAAAAATACTACCTCAAAATCTTCACCAGAATCGATGTCAGTATTTTCTGCTTGGTTCTCAACCACGTAACAATCCTTCTTGCCTTTGTCCTTGTAGTCTCAGTTATCTCTTTTTTTAGAGTGTTGGTTGCTTCTGTAGTCTCGATCATCACTTCTATCAAACTTCTTTAAATAAGATTTTTCATTATTTCTTTCATCTTTTCTCTTGTTAGGGCATCTAGAAGAAAAGTGTCCAATTTCTTTGTAATTAAAATAGACCAATGGTAATTTACCTTTGTATCAACCTTTGCCTCTTTGAAATCTTCTAGAAATTAGTACTTCAATTTCATCAGGTTTGTGTTCATCACTATCAATTTCACTATCATTTCTCATAGTGTGTTTATGACTTGATTTACTTATTTTCAGAGAAGATTTGAATGTAGATTCAATAGTTGGTAAGACACTATTGTCATAGTTGTTCATCTCAAATGAAATAAGTCTACCAATCAAACTATCAAGAGTAACATTGTTATTTGCTACTGCTCTTATTTCTTGAATTGCAGATACTCTACTAGCATAAAAAGGTAGTAAGGTTCTCAAAATTTTGCTTACCACTATTTCTTCTTCAAGTACTCCTACTCAGATAACATTGACAACTACTTTGATTCTGCTACTATACTGAGTAATGTTCTCTCCTTCTTTCATTCTTAGGTCATCAAACTTTCCTCTTAGGCTTTCATCTTTAGCTCTTATCACATTTGTATCTCCTCCATGTACTAGCTTGAGTTTGTCCCACATTTTCTTTATAGTGGTGCATGATTTGACATCTTCAAATTCAACATCAAATAGTGAAGAAGAAAGTTCTATCATCATAGAATTGTGTTCATATTTTTCTCTCAATTGATCAACAGCTAGAGGTCCTATTGGTGCAGCATATTCAGTATCCAAGTATTGTGTGACATCATTTCCAATACTTGATAGATGGAGTCTTATCCTACTTTTCCATGATGCAAAGTTGTCTTTTTTCAACTTAGGCACATCCCTTTTACTCATCTTGTGATCTTTAGCTTGAGTCTTTAAACTCACTTCTAAGCACACTAGCTCTGATACCAATTGTTAGAATAACTGAGAGGGGGGGTGAATCAATGGCCTCAAAAATTAATCCAATAATCCAACCAAAAATTATATAAAAAATATAATACCTTCAGTTATCTTTTAGTCCTACAAGATGTATACCTTTAGATATTCTTAGCAAATATATACTACTTAGTGAATATACTATTTATCTTTTTCTAGCCTTTACTGAGTAGTAGTAATTAAACTTAGTGTTTACCGACCAATTCTATTTTAGTAATGTGTAAAGAAAAATATCAAAGAAATGAGCCATATACACATTTGACACATGTATTTTTAATGTGGAAACCCTATTAAGGAAAAAACTACTTGGGACCGGTACCCCAAAATTTTCACTCTTCTGAAGTGAGCTCGGTGAAGAGACAACCATGTTAAAGGTTACAAACACACTATTAAGTGTGACCTTGTTAGAGGATTTAAAACTAACAATTTATTATTTGACCTACCATTCACTATGCTTTCAACATGAAAACCTTTTGATACTCTTGAGTATCTCAATACAATAAGGATGGCTAAATCTGACTCGGTTAAGAGATTTTTCTGAATCAATGGTTAAACTAAAACAGTAAATGATTTGTTCAATAATACAAATTTACTTTGTAGATTTTTAGATATATTGTTAGTCCATAATACCTCTCTGATCAATGTTCTCTTCAATTCCTTTGCTCCCCTTCTTTTGTTTCTTTCTAATCTGTTAATGCTCTTGCTTATGTTGCTCGATGTCTACAAAATTTCCTTGGCTCTGGTCTTCAGCCTATATGATCAGATATGCATGAAGACTTCTATCTTCACCAAAATTATATTCAGCATTCCTCTTTTTCATAATGAATTACTTTTCTCTTTATATAGACATTATTTCACCGTTCAATCTCCTTGTCTTTCTTGTTCTTGACGTAGATTGCTTCTTGATCTGCAAATCTTGCCATTCATTGTTTTAATCTTTAAAGCTTTTCTTTAGTTTTATTCCATAGATTTCTCCTTGAAAACTGTGATATAATAACTTTGAATCTTCTTCTTATCCTTAGTTCAACTGGTCGATGAAAATAAAGCAATCAAATAGTTAACTCTAAATATAGCTCCTGCCAACTAATTAGTTTTGTCATTTTCTAACTCCAGTTGACTTTGGTCATTAACTCTTAGTTTTATCGGTAACACTTGCTTGGGTTCTACTAATCTCGGGTAACACTCTTCTTGGGCTCCACTGTGTCTTTTAGGTAACACTATTTATCGGTGTTGTCTATCCGTTGGGTAACATTATTAACTGCTTGGTGTTAGCTGCTCTCGGGTAACCCTGTTAATCGGTGTATACCTTTACCGACAACAAAAAATTTCTCTTTTTAGATCTTCAAGTGTTGTGACAATATGTCTATGAGTAATCATAACATATTAAGTTGACATTAATGACAATACAATACATTAACTAATTTAATGTCTTGCATTTACTTTCTGCAGCTCGGTGATCATCAACGTATCATCTTCAAACATTCAATCAGTTATAGTTCATCAAAAAGAAGTTGTTTATGTTGCTATAAAATATTATTATGATGGAGAAGAACCTAGATCCCTAATATCACAAGTAAGTAAGAATAAAACATGGATTATAGATAGTGGTTGTTCACATCACATGACTGGTGACACACTTAAGTTTATTTCCTTAGAAAAGCATGATGGAGGTTATGTTAGATTTGGTATTGATGCTCCATACCATGCGAAAGGAAAAAAATCCATAATTCTAATGAATAACACAAGATGTGATGATTTCTATTGGGTTGAAGGATTAAAGTATAATTTGTTGAGTTTTACACAACTTAACAATACAGGTCACCGACTAAAATTTTGATATGGAAGAGTGAAATTATTTAATGAGAAGAGAAATCTAATTGCTACTAGAGAAAAGTCTAAAGGTAATCTATTTTATCTTGATACTTCTATGAAGAGTTTCCTATTTTCTAAAGTTTAAGATGTTTGGTTATGGTACAAAATGCTTTGTCATTTTAATTTTGACAACTTAATCAAAGTGAGTAAGAAGAATAGAGTAAGAGAACTACCAAGACTTGAAAAACCAGAGAATGCTATGTGTAGAGAATGTCAGGTGGGTAAGATGACTAAATCTAGTTTTGCAACAAAGAATTATGTCACACAAAATATTTTGGATCTATTTTATACTGATTTATGTGGATCGATGAGAACTCAAAGTTATTAGGGAGACATATATTTTATTTTATTTGTGGATAATTATTCTAGAATGATTTCTGTAATGTTCTTAAAAGAAAAATATGATGCATTTCAAATGTTTAAGTGGTATAAGGCCCGAGTTGAAAAATAAACTAGAAGACATTTGAAATGTCTGAGATCTGATAGAGAAGGTGAGTTTACTTCTGATGAGTTTACATTGTTTTGCAATGAGAATGGTATAAAGAGACAGTTGTCAGCAATGAGGACACCACAACAGAATGATATTTCTAAGAGAAGGAACATATCCATTGTTGATTATACTAGGACATTGATGATTGAAAAAGGAGTTTCATAGAACTTTTGGAGGGATGTTGTGAGTATTGTTGTTTACACATTTAACCGAGTACAAATGAAGAAAGGTACCAACAAGACACCTTATGAAATCTGGTATGATCACAAACCTAATGTTAGTTACTTTAAAATATTTGGGAGAAAATTTTATATACTGAAAGATTCTAGAGAAGGCTAGTTTGATGCAAAAGGAGATGAAAGGATATTCTTAGGATAGTCTACAAAGAGTAAAGTTTACAAATGTTTGAACAAGGTTACTAAGAAAATGGTGGAAAGTGAAAATGTGAGAATTGATGAAGTTTTAGAAAGGAATGGAGAAGATAGTAAGCAGGAACCTGATGATCATGAAAATTTTGTATATGTACAATATGATGCACCTGAAACTTTACTAAGAGCACCTACCAAGGAGGAAAATGTACAAGAAGTTCCACAACCAAATTTTGATGCTGATGAACCGAGACCTATCAAGCCTATTTGGAAAAGTATGTAAGAAGGCACCATTCCCCGAGAAATATTATTGGACACAAGGAAGGTGGAGTGATGACAAGGAGTGAGGCCAGAGACAATACATGTTTGATATCTTCATTTGAGCCAAAGAAATTTATGGAAGCACTAGATAATGAGGATTGGATGAAAGATATGAAAGAATAGTATGATCAAATTGAGAAGAACAAGACATGGACTTTAGTACCTAGGCCTAAAGACAAAAATATGATTGGTACTAAATGGATTTTCAAAAAAAAACTAAGTGAACATAGAGAAGTTATCATAAATAACGCTAGATTCGTTTACAAAGGTTATGCACAAGAAGAAGGAATTGAATATGGAGAGACTTTTGCATCTTTTTCTAGACTGGAAGGAGTTAGAATACTTATAGACATAGTACAGGAAATATAATAAACACAGAATATATAAGAGAATAATAAATACTTTCATTAATCATTCCAGACTGGCAAGTACATTTACATCAGAATGATCATACAATAATATCCCCATGTCCATCCTTCGAGAGGGTATATAAAGTACCCGAAGGGCCATGACCGAAACATCATGACGGAACTGTCTAACCTCTCGGTCACTAACGACCGAGGCTAACATAATACTTTAATAATATAATAACCGGTACATTCAAATATCCCGACAACAAAGTTATCATAAATAACGCTAGATTGGTTTACAAAGGTTATGCACAAGAAGAAGGAATTGAATATGGAGAGACTTTTGCATCTTTTTCTAGACTGGAAGGAGTTAGAATACTTATAGAATATGATGGTTACAAATGATTAACAGTTTATCAAATGGATGTTAAGTCTGCATTTCTTAATGGGATACTTGAGGAAGAAGTATACATTAAGCAACCAAAAGGATTCATTGACAACACAAACAAGAACAAGGTATGTAAGTTACATAAAGCTTTATATGGATTGAAACAAGCACCCCGAGCTTGGTATGAGAGATTGCACTCTTATCTAATCAAAATAAGATTTCAAAGAACAAGTGATAACAATAATGTTTACTTGAAATGTGACACTGATAATTATAGACGTCTAAAAACATCCTTGTATTAATTTAATTAATATCCTTATAAAATTATAGTTAATTTTAATTAATTAATTAAATTTGTTATATTCTTCTATCTATTTAATTAAATTTATTTAATTAAATATGATTCACCTTCTATAGTATTTTAATTTAATTTAAATATTATCTCCTTTCTAATGTATTAAATTTTATTTAATACATGACCTCTATAAATCCCCTTTAAAATAAATTTTAATTTATTTATTCCTCACATTTTCTAACAATCTTTTAAACTTTGATTAATTTAAATTTAATTTAAGTTAGTCTTAAATCCTACCTAGAAGCCTACCCTACCACCCATCCTAATAAAACTACTTGCTAATTAAACCTACTTTTTAGGCTAAAAAGGTGATTCCTACACCTTTTAGTGTTAATGAGTTGCTCACACATGTGTGAGAAACCCATCCCAAGGAAGCCACCAAATTCCTTAAATGTAGCCACCCTTTTGTCCCCACTCCATTCCCAATATTTTCTCACACGTGTGAACAACCTTGAGCCACTCAATTCTTAAAGGGTTGTGTTGAATTTTTACATGATTTGTCCTCTTGCCCTTTTGTCATCTATGTGGCATCTATGTGGATGCCACATGTGCTCCATCTCATACAAGCCCTTCCTTTCCATCCAAAACTCTATAAATAGAGGCTCTCACCAAGAGAAAATCATCTCTTATTTTTGCATTGTTATCATGCTAGTTTAGCTCTAGATTTCTTTTGGCATTTTAGCATTTTAGTTCATTTCAAGTTTAAATCATCTAGATATTACATACTAGGATAATGAAAATGAATCTTAAATCATGCATAACATCTTAGTTTACTTATTTAAATTTACATCATCATCTTGGTGAAGGCTTGAGACAAATTCTTCATACTTGTTTTTGAGATCTTCATGCTATCCATTAGCTTGCATTTTAAATCATCATCCAATCATTTGTGAGATTTATTTTATTGTGTGTTAGTAATAACTGAGAGGGGGGGTGAATCAGTGGCCTTAAAAATTTATCCTTTAAACTTTAATCCACCAATCAATACATTAAGTCCCTACAAGATGCATGCCTTTAAATACTTTGAGATAATTAACTGCTTGTCGGTTTACCTTGTCTGTCCTTATTCTCCTTGATAACCGATAAGCAGTAAAACTTATTTACCGATACTCAGTAAATATGTAGAGTATACCAATCAATCCAAAAATGCATATGTGGAATGTAAAACAATAAAGTAATAAACCATACACACATAACACATGAATTTTAACGTGGAAACCCTATTAAGAGAAAAAAACCATTGGGACCGGTACCCCAAATTTTCACTATTCTGAAGTGAGCCCTGTTAGGAGCCAACCATGTTAAAGGTTACAAACACACTGTTAAGTGTGACCTTGTTAAAGGATTTTTACACATAGGTTGTCACTTAGTATCTAGTATTTATTTTGCTACCATCCTTGAATCAACCTTCTTCTTAGACTGTCAATAGGCTTTAGGAAAATCTTACTACCATCCTTGAATCAACCTCCTTCTTAGGCTGTCAATAGGCTTTATGCAAATTCAATGCTACTTTCATGAATCAACCTTTTTGACAATCTATTAGGATATACCTCAATTATTGAAGATGGTTAAGTCCCTCTCTATTAAGAGACTTAATTCTTCAATGGTTAAACTGAAACACAATGACCTATTTCTAATGCAACTTGAATTGCAGATTTTTAGATATTTTTAAGTACAATACCTCTCTGATCAATGTATCAATTCAATTCCTTTTGCTCCACACTTTTTTCTCTATGATGTTGTGCTCTACTGTTCATCAGTGTCTACAGAATTCTTTAGCTCTCCCTCAGCTTGATTGATCAGGACTGTATGAAGTTTATCCTTCACCAGTTTCTCTTCAGCATCTTCTTTCTATTCACTCTCCTTCCATGTATCTGATTGCATACAGAAATGAATTATGCTTATCTCTTGGTTAGACATGATATTTCTTCATTCTTGATTCTTGATTCTTGGCGTGAAAAAAAATCTAGTCAATCTGATTTATGGCTTTAACTCCTAATTTATCTCGTAGTTATCTTCTTGCCAACTGTATAAATCTTCTTTAAATAAATTACTTAACTCTAGGCAAATAAAACAAATAAAACAACCAGTTAAGTCTACCCTTAAGCTCTGCCAGCTAGATATTTTGTCATTTTCTTAACTCTCTATTCTGTCGGTCAACTCTGTAGTTCGTCATCGATGACAACTGCCAATTTCATCAGTGTAACTCTAGTTAGCTTCAAAATCTTCGTCCAGTGGGAAAATCTATTTTTAGTTCATCGCTATTTTTAGTTCGTCAGGCATCCTATGATTCTTCTTCGTTTGGCAACACTATCTTCTGCTTGTCGGGCATCACTGTGAATTTTTCTCTGCCTTTACTAATGGTGTGCACTCCATTAGTGTAGTCTATCACTAAGTGAATACTTGACTTTTATGCATTGCTGAAAGCATAA
>MU227494.1:3372736-3383095 GCA_018584345.1 Thuja plicata | reverse complement strand
CTTTTGATTGCACATATTCAAGTATCACCTCTTTTTCTTGAACTTGTTCTCTTAAATAATGATACTTGATGGCAATGTGTTTAGTCTTTTCATGCATGACTGGATTCTTGGAAATGTTTATTGCACTAGTGTTATCACAATACATAATCACTAGTTTTGTGATCTTCATATGCATACCTTCTAGCAACTGTTTGATCCATGCAATATTTGAGCAGTTTTCAGCAGCGGCAACATATTCTTCTTCTACAGTAGACTGAGAGATGCATCCTTGTTTTTTTCTAATCCATGTGACAAGTCTATCACCCATAAAGAATTCTCCTCCAGTTGTGCTCTTTTGGTCATCAAGATTTCCAGCCCAATTAGTGTTGGTAAACACTTTTAGTTCAAATTTGTCTTCTCTTCTATACCATAAGCCAAATTCCTCGGTATTCTTTAGATATCTTAGAATTATTTTTACAGCAGTCATATGTGATTCCCTGGGGTTAGCAGAAAATCTAGCAACAATTCCTACTACATGTGCAATATCTGGTCTAGTGTGTACAACATACATGATTTTTCCTATCATTAATATAAACAAAGTTTGATTTACCTCTATTGAGTTGTCTTCCTTTGTTAATTTGCATCCAGTAGCCATCAGTGTTCCAACTGGTTTGGAATCTTCCATCTTGAATATATTTAGGACCTCTTTGATGTATTTGGACTGTGTAATGAAAATTCCTTCACTTTGTTGAATGATTTGTAGACCAAGAAAGAATTTGATCTCTCCAAACATAGACATCTCAAACTCTTTTCTCATCTCATCAGAAAATGATTTGCATAGCATATCATTGCCCCCAAATATGATGTCATCACCAAATATTTCAACAATCAAAGTGTTACCATCAGTATCTTCTTTCAAATAAAGATTACTATTTTCACTAGTCCTTATGAATCCAATACTTATTAGATAGGAATGAAGTTGTTCATACCAGGCTCTAGGAGCTTGATTTAATCCATACAAGGCTTTGTGAAGTCTACATACCATGTTCCTCTTGTCTGGATCCACAAACCCTTATGGTTGTTCAATGTATACCTCTTCTTCAAGTATTTCATTTAGGAATGTTGACTTGACATGCATTTGATATACTTTGAATCCTCTGTATGCAGCATAAGCAAGTAGTATTCTTACTCCTTCTATCCTATCAACAGGTGCAAATGTCTCTCCATAGTATATATCTTCCGCTTGTGCATACCCCTTGCATACTAGTCTTGCTTTGTTCCTTGTGACTTCTCCATTCTTGTTCAACTTATTCTTGAATATCCATTTTGTATCGATGACATTCTTGTCATCTGGTCTTGGCACAAGTGACCACGTCTTGTTCTTCTCAATGTATTCAATCTCATCATTCATAGCACTTATCCATTCTTCATTATCTAGTGCAGCATTGACATATTTTGGATCAAACTCACAAATTAAACAATTTGAGTTTAAAGACTTACTTCTTATTCTTGTACCAGCTTTATTATCTCCTATGATCTGGTCCTCTGGATGGTTCCTTCTTACATATCTTGAAAGTATAGGTACAAATCTTTGTGTATCATCTTGATCTTCATTACCTTCCACATTATCTTGATCATTATCCTGACCATCGGTAACAACATTCTGGCTGTCAGTTGCAACATTCTATTGTTCTAGATTTAAGCACTGTTGTTCAGGTAGATTTATGGGTTCTTCATTGTATACAAACTTGTTGTAGTCCTCTGGTTCATTTATGCTTTCCATCTCATTCTTTTCTGCAAATTCATCAATCCTCACATTTTCACTTTCAACTATTTTGTTAGAAGCCTTGATTAGACATTTAAAATCTTTGTTCTTGGTAGAATACCCCAAAAAAATACCTTCATCACTTTTGGCATCAAGCTTTCCATTTCTATCATCTTTGAAGACATAACATTGACTACCAAAGATTTTGAAGTAACTTACATTGGGTGTTTTACCATATCATAGCTCATAAGGAGTCTTCTTTGTGTCCTTCAATTGTACTCTGTTAAGTGTATAAATAATAGTGTTGATAGCTTCCCTCCAGAATATTTGGGTGATGTCCTTCTCTATCATCAGTGTTCTTGCATAATCAATTATTGATCTGTTCCTTCTCTCAGCAATTCCATTTTGTTGTGGTGTCCTTGGTGCAGAAACCTGTCTTTTTATACCATGCTCATTACAGAAATTAGTGAATTTATCTGATATAAATTCACCTCCTCTATTTGATCTTAAAAATTTTAGATCCTTACCACTTTGTTTTTCTACCATAGCCTTATACCATTTAAACATCTTGAATGCTTCAGATTTTTCTTTTAGAAACATGACTATCATCATTCTAGAGTAATCATCAACAAAGAGAATAAAATATCTATCTCCATAATAACTCTTTGTCCTCATAGGTCCACATAAATTAGTATGGACTAATTCTAGAATATCATCATATGTATGGGTTTTACTTTTGAAACTAGGCTTTGTCATTTTACCTTTTTGACAATTTTTGTACATGATGTTGTCTGACTTTGTCATCATTGGTAAGCCTCTTACACTTCTTTTCATGCTTATTTTCATCATGTTGTCAAAATTTACATGACACAATCTTTTGTGCCACAACCATATATCTTCATTTCTAGTCATCAGGCAAGTGGGGTTAGTATCATTTAGATAGAATAAGTTACCTTTGGTCTGTTCACCGGTACCAATCATTTTTTTGATTCATTAAAAATCTTTGCCTTCTTGTTTTCAAATGATACTCTGTGACCTGAATTATTCAGCTAAGAAACACTCAACAGATTATAAATCAATCCATTTACCCAATAAGCATTCTCAAATTTAATCAGGTTATTCAGCATTATTGTTCCTTTACCTTCAACTAGAGAAGGTGTATCATTTTCCATTCTTATTGTACCACCATTATAATACTCAAAAGTATTAAATTTTTCTTTGTCATCATTCATATGGTGAGTGCAGCCACTATCTATAATCCAGACATCATTCTTACTAACCTTAGATATGAGTGTAGTTTCTTCATACCTTTCATCTTCATCTGAATCATCCTTCACAGCTACAAATACTATCTAGATGTCATCATCTGGTTCGGTGTCAGTATCTTCATCTTTGCAAGTAGCTAGGTAGCTAGCCTTCTTGCATTTATCCTTGTAGTCTTGGGTATCCTTTCTTTCTGATTGTCGATAACCTCTATAATCTTTGTTGTCACCTATGTCAGATTTCTTTTCAAAAGATTTGTCATCACTTCTGTCATCTTTTCTTTTGTTAGGACATCTTGCAGCAAAGTGTCCAATCTCTTTACAATTAAAGCATACAAGTGGTAACTTGCCTTTGTATTTACTTTTGCCTCTCTGCATTCTTCTTTCCATGAGTGCTTCTATTTCATCTAGATCTTCTTCTTCACTTTCACTTTCACTATCTCTTCTAGATGAGTGTCTTTGACTAGATTTGCTTATTCTCATAGAAGATTTAAATGCAGACTCTAAACTTGGTAAGACACTATTGTCAAAGTTATTCATCTCAAATGAAATTATTCTACCAATTAAGCTATCAAGAGTAACTATGTTGTTTTCTACTACTCTCATTTCTTGAATAGCAGAAAATCTAATAGCATATACAGGAAACAAGGTTCTTAAGATTTTACTTACCACTGTCTCCTCTTCAAGTGTACCTCCAACACCTCGTATACCATTGACTACTTCTTTTATTCTTGTGTTTTATTGTGTGATGTTTTCACCTTCTTTCATTATGAGATCATCAAACTTTTCTCTAAGGCTTTCTGCCTTGGCTCTCAGAACAATTGTATCACCTCCATGTACAAGCTTCAGTTTGTCCCACATTGTCTTTTCAGTTTTACAATCTTTGACATCTTCAAATTTAGCATCAAAGAGTGAGGAAGAAAGCTCTATAACCATGCAGTTATGCTCATGCTTCACTCTTAATTGATCTATTGTCAATGGTCTTGTGGGCAACACATATTTAGTATCTAAGTATTGAGTAATATCATTGCCAATACCTGATAAGTGGAGTCTTATCTTGCTTTTTAATGAAGCAAAGTTGTCTTTGTTCAACTTGGGCACATCTCATCTATTCATCTTGTGATCTTTTACATAGGTCTTGAAACCTTCCTTCTAAGCACACAAGCTCTGATACCAATTTTTAGTAATAACTGAGAGGGGGGGTGAATCAGTGGCCTTAAAAATTTATCCTTTAAACTTTAATTCACCAATCAATACACCTCAGATTATTAAGTCCCTAGAAGATGCATGCCTTTAAATACTTTGAGATAATTAATTGTCTGACGGTTTACCTTGTCTATCCTTATTCTCCTTGATAACCGATAAGCAATAAAACTTATTTACCGATACATAGTAAATATGAAGATTATACCAATCAATCCAGAAATGCATATGTAGAATGTAAAACAATAAAGTAATAAACCATACACACATAACACATGGATTTTAACATGGAAACCCTATTAAGAGAAAAAACCACTGGGACCAGTACCCCAAATTTTCACTCTTCTAAAGTGAGCCCTATTAGGAGCCAACCCTGTTAAAGGTTACAAACACACTGTTAAGTGCGATCTTGTTAGTGTATTTTTACACATAGGTTGTCACTTAGTATCTAACATCTATTTCTCTACCATCCTTGAATCAACCTTCTTCTTAGACTGTCAATGGGCTTTAGGAAAATCTTTCTACTATCCTTGAATCAACCTCCTTCTTAGGCTATCAATAGGCTTTAAGCAAATTCAATGCTACTTTCAAGAATCAACCTTTTTGGCAATCTATTAGGATATACCTCAATTATAGAAGATGGTTAAGTCCTTCTCTGTAAAGAGACTTAATGCTTCGATGGTTAAACTAAAACACAATGACCTCTTTCTAATGCAACTTGAATTGTAGTTTTTTAGATCTATTTAAGTACAATACCTCTCTGATCAATGTATCAGTTCAATTCCTTTTGCTCCACACTTTCTTCTATGTGATGTTGTGCTTTACTGTTTGTCGGTGTCTGCAGAATTCTTTAGCTCTCCCTCAGCTTGATTGATCAGGAATGTATGAATTTTATCCTTCACCAGTTTCTCTTCAACATCTTCTTTCTATTAACTCCCCTTCTGTGTACCTGATTGCATACGAAAATGAATTATGCTTGTCTCTTATATAGACATGATATTCCTTCATTCTTGATTCTTGGCGTGAAAAATAATCTAGCCAATCTGATTTATGGCTTTAACTCTTGATTTATCTCCTAGTTATCTTCTTACCAACTGTATAAATCTTCTTTAAATCAATTACTTAACTCTAGGAGAATAAAACAAATAAAATAACTAGTTAAGTCTATCCTTAAGCACTACCAGCTAGATATTTTGTCATTTTCTTAACTCTTTGTTCTGTCGGTCAACTCTGTAGTTCATCATCGGTGACAACTACCAATTTTGTCAGTGTAACTCCAGTTAGCTTTGGGATCTCCATCCGTCAGGCAACTCTATTTTTAGTTCACCGGGCATCCTATGACTCTGCTTCGTCGGAAAATACTATCTTTTTCTCGTCGGGCATCACTGTGAATTTTTCTCTACCTTTACCGATGGTGTGCACTCTATTAGTGTAGTCTATCACTAAGTGAATACTTAAATTTTATGCATTACAAAAAGCATAATCATTGTTCCATTGATTCTCTGAAGTCTTTGGCATTATGTACATGACCGTACAAATGATATCAAGTTGACATCAATAATAATTCAAACCATTAACTGGTTTAATGTCTTGCATCATCTTCAACTTAACATTATCAAATATTCAATCAGTTACATGTCATCATTGTGTTGGGAGAGCACACCCACATTCATCTCTAAAAGATAATAAAAAAGGCTTGAGTGCACTTGTTTGGCCCATCGGAGGTTGTGGTGTAAAGTTCTTGTCTTTTTTTGAATCTTTCATTTAAATTTGCTAACCTTTATTGGATTTAATGACTAATCTTTGTGTTTGTATGTTTTAGTGATTGCTTTGGATATGTAACTTTATATCACATACATTTTGGTACACCTGGTGGGACCCATGTCCCTTATTTGTTCAAAAAGTTCAAAATTTCCACATTTTTCTGTGATTCTAGAAAAGTGTTTCGCAGAGTCATCTCCGCTCTGAGATTACCATCTGCATTTCCAAATTTTCATCTACGCAGATCACCGTCTCTACCCTGGAATGGTCTTCTATGCTTAAAAATCATCATTTGCATAGAACGACCATCTGCACTTAAAACTATCATCTACGCAAAACTTTGTCGTCTATGCAGATCAGTTTCTACGCAGATTGTCGTCTATGCATATTTCCATCTATGACCTTTCATTTTTGTCTCTGCATTTCTTGCATTTTAAACTAGTTATGAGAGATGGGTATTTATTGAATGATTTCTTGAAAATTCTTATGTATGCTTTAGACCAATTTCAGCACCAAGTCTATATTTAAAATATATCATTTAAGTATAAGAATACCTTTCTTATACTTTAAGATATGTTTTAAATATATATACTTCTAGGATGTTTGAGAGTGGTTTCAACTTCATAGGAGTTAAGATGCAGATTCTAGTTTTTGAGGGTTTTTAAGAAATTTCAGACTTAGTCAAATTTTAGGAATCAACATATTGTCTCTAGCATGATTCTAGTGGACTATTGATTGTAACCTTAAGTATCCACCGTGTCACATAAGATTTTTTTTATTTTTATTTCAAGTGTTACTAATCAGTTTTCTTTTTTGCATCATTTCAGGGTTGAAGACTTTAAAGATTACTAATATTTTTCATGCAGGTTTCCTTAGATTTTAATGGATTTTGAGAATGACCTTGTATGCTTTAAACAATAGTCTTTGAATGCATGTTTCTTAAAGGAATTAACCACATCTAATTTTGAATGCATAAGGGAATGAACCTCACAAAATCTTGAATGACTTAAGGAAAAACAAATCACACCTTTCTTACATGCTTTCCTTCTTGATGTGTGGAAAATAAATTAAACTTGCATGCTTAACCATACTATTGTGTCTTTTACTTAGGTAGAAAACACTTAGTTGTTCTAATTAGGTTCAATTTGGAAAATAAACTCTTCTTGGTGTGTTTGAAGAAGTGTTTTTCAACACTTCTTTTGAGCTATTTTTCATTAGATATATCCCTTAATTTATGTGATGCTATGATTAAACTATAGTCATATCCTCTCCCCTCTCCTTTATGGAACTTGGGTGAAGAGAAATTTTAGCTTAATCTAGCTTCTAGAGAGGCCTTTCTAGAGGGTGCATTTCCCCTTTAGAGGATGACCTCAAACCAGTAAATACCCTAGCCAGTATAGAAATGAGACACTGAACAAAAATTTATCTCAATCCCACCAAGCTCAGGCATGTTGTGTGGATGATAGTTATGATTGGGTGAATAGTGCCTAAGGAGATGACATGGTCCACTAGAGACTTAAGTGTCTCACATGCATATAAACCGATTGGGGGGACACCACAGATCTTACTAGCAATTGTTAATAAGTAGCCTACCTGATTCACCTCTGAACAATGACTTATTATAGTGCAAGGGGAGGGAAGATTCTCCCCCCAAGATTCTCATCATACATGTCCTAGGGTATTGTGTTGCGAAAGAGATCTTCGTAGCATGACAAAAATACCTAGCAAAAGGCAAAAACATGGACACCCTTCTGGGGGTGACACTGTTATGTGAGCCAAAGAACTACCAAGAAATGGGCCTATAATATTTCATGTGAATCCAATTCCTTAAGGTAGCTATTTTTTGTACTTTCTTTGTTGTGTTAAACCATGTAAAAACATAAGTGGCTTGAAAGAGTCACTTGAACATACACAAATGAAATATCAAAATTTTATCAAAATTCCTCAAAGTCATGATTGCTTGTCTCCTGCAAGGTTGCTTTGTCCTTCCAAGACTGTATTCAGACACGTGTCTTCAATAACTGTTAGTTATGCCCAAAATCTGAGTCAAAGTATACTTAGTGTAGTCAATGCCTTTGATGTATGTTGAAAATTAGTTCTTTATGTTAATGTTTGTAGCTTCAGTCATATGATCATTAGAATACATGTTGATTAATAATAATATAATATATATGTTATATTGTTATTAATCATATGGAATTTAATATTTAATATTAAATTATTAAATTATTCTTAATTAATAATTGATTGATGAAACATTATAAGATTGATTAAATTATAATTAATGGGAAGAGGCATGTCCTTTCTTATAAATATTAATGAATAGACATGTCCCATGAAGGGACATGTCTCTCTTAGCCTCAATCCCAATATAAATGAAAGAGAGATTGTTGCATTTGGAAAACACATACAACATAGAGTGATATTACATTTGCAGCTATCCTAAAAACTTAACATGGTATTAGAGCCAGACTGCAAATGTAAGAGAGTAGTTTGTTGATGGTGAATGTGTGACTGTCTCAGAAACTATAGTCCCAGTAAAAGACCATATCTCACAAATCCACTGTTGGATTTTTCTCCATTTCAGATATGTTAGTTAAAACCTAATTTCAGAGGATCTCATTGAAGCGATTGGAACGAAAGTGCGGGATTCAAAAGTTATGACAAAATGTGTGCAGGTCTATGTGAAATTTATGAAAGTGACTTTCATTAAAGAGATATATTAATTTGTTATGATCGCGGTCAAGAATTAACAAAGAAGAATGAATTAAAGGAAGGGTGTCTCTTTCTATAAATAAAGCATCAATTATAGAGTGTCACCTATCTTGGAGAAATCAAGTCATTTCATAAGAAGACATGAGAATTGTTCAACGATATAAGAGTGAGAATTGTACATTGTGGGGAGAGAATAATAACCAATTTTACATTTCCAATTGAACCATTCTTAGTGGGGAGATAATTCAAAGGGGGGATGTCTCTCAAATAATATGAGAAGGTGTTTTATGATTTGATGTATATGGACCTTCACTGAATCAACTTGTGTCAAGGATGTTGATGTGCAGATAAGTATTTATTATCCTTGAATATTACATTTATCTACTCATTGTAGTATCTCTCTTATTTATATTTCTATACGTACTATAAAAGTTGTTTGCCTTGATCTTTTCTGAGGATGATCTTGCAGGAAAAGGAGAATTGACGTCAGATTTAAATGGAGTCTAATGCTCCATCAAAAGTATCATTAACGAGGAGATCTGATGATTGATATTCAAAGGGAGTTCAAAAGTGCATATGTGTGACTATATGATTTTAATGGTCCTACCTCATGTGTACATCATAAGGAAGTGATGACTTCCAAATGATTATCACTTGTATTTGCAAAAGTTATTGGAAGGTGATGACCTTACAATAACTTAAATCATGATATACATTATTTATAATGTTGAAACAGATCATGATGAATTAAAGCAACAACTGAGTGTTAGATGTCATTAAATTGACGGTCTATGATTTGTTTGCATAAATATATCTTGTAAAGAAACAACTAAGTGTTAGATGTCATTAAATTTATGGTCTATGAGTTGTTTGTATAGATAAATCTTTTAAAGCAACAACTAAATGTTAGATGTCATTAAATTGACGGTCTATAAGTTGTTTGCATGGATATATCTTGTAAATCAACAACTAAGTGTTAGATGTCATTGACGGTCTATGAGTTGTTTGTATAGATATATGATAGGTATTTGGTGAATATCATGTTTTGATGTTCTGCAGGCCAATACCTCATTGAGTAATTGGTTAATATCATATGTTGATGTTTTGATAGGCCAATACTCAGAGTATTTGGTGAATATCATGTGTTGACATTATGATAAGCCAATACTCAAGTTATCAAATGTGATATCAAATGATGGAAATCTTCTATTGTGATAGACATCTTATGATGTCTGAAACAGATCATAATAGATAGAAATTGTGGATAGAATCGCCGATTGAGGCAATCCATATTAAAGCTTGAGGAGCTTGTGGATAGAATCACCAATGGAGGCAATCCACCTGAGAGCTTATGGATAGAATCACTGATGGAGGAAATCCACATAAGAGCTTGTGCATATAATTATTGATGGAGGAAATCTACATCTTGAGACTATGTTTCTATTGAATACATCATGAGGATGATGATTTTATTGCTTACATCATATGATTGATGTTGTCAAGTGTCATATAAGTGTTGAAATTGGATTGATTTATCCTCCCTAGCTAAGAGGGAGTGTTGATATTTTGTATAGCTATGGTGAGGGTCATAAGTGTTGACATAGGAGACCACTGCACATTATGTTTGATCATCCTCCCTACCTAAGAGGGAGTGTTAATGTTTGTAGCTTTGGT
>MU227494.1:3352622-3364756 GCA_018584345.1 Thuja plicata | reverse complement strand
CCCCCCCCCCCCCCCCCTCTCTGTTATTCCTAACAATTGGTATCAGAGCTTGTGTTCTTAGAAGGAATGTTTTAAGACCTAAGCCAAAGATCACAAGATGGACAGACGAGATGTGCCCAAGTTGAACAAAGATAATTTTGCATCATGGCAGAGCAGGATAAGACTCCACTTATCAGGTATTGGTAATGATGTTACTCAATTCCTAGAAACTAAATATGTGTTTCCCACATGAGCACCAATAGTTGAACAAATGAGAGAGAAGCATGAACACAATGGCATGATGATAGAGCTTGCTTCCTCACTCTCCGATGCTGAATTTGAAGATGTCAAAGAATGAAAAACTTCAAAGCAGATGTGGGACAAATTGAAGCTTGTACATGGTGGTGACAAAAATATTTTGAGAGCCAAGGCAGAAAGCCTTAGAGGAAATTTTGATGATCTCAAAATTAAAGAAGGTTAAAACATCACTCAGTACAGCACAATAATCAAAGAGGTAGTCAATGCTATCCAAGGAGTTGGAGGTGTACTAGAAGAAGATACAGTGGTAAGTAAAATTCTAAGAACCTTACTACCTACTTATGCTATTAGAGTATCTGACATTCAAGAAATGAGAGTATTAGAAAATAGCAATGTTACTCTAGACAGTTTAATTGGAAGACTGATTTCATTTGAGATGAATAACTTTGATAATAGTGTCTTACCAAACATAGAGTCTGCATTCAAAACTTTTATGAGAATAAGTAAATCAAGTCATAAAAACACTATAAGAAAAGATAGTGATAGTGAAATTGAAGAAGATGATCTTGATGAAATTGAAACACTTATGGCCAGAAGAATGTAGAGAGGCAAAGGTAAATACAAAGGTAAATTACCACTTGTTTGTTTTAATTGCAAAGAGATTGGACACTTTTCTGCAAGATGTACTAATAGAAGAAAAGATGACAGAAGTAATGACAGATCATTTTAAAAGAAGACTGACATAGGTGATTATAGAAGCTACCGACAATCAGAAAGAAGAGATACTAGAGACTATAATGACAAAGGAAAGAAGGTCAGTTACCTAGAAAAATGCAAGGATGATGATACTGACACTGAATCTGATGAAGACATCAAAATGGTGTCTGTGGTTGTAAAGGATGATTTGTATGATGATGAAGAAAGGTATTTAGAAATAGCTCTCATATCTAAAATTAACAAAAATGATGTTTGGATCATAGATAGTGGCTGCACTCACCATATGACCGTTGATAAGTAAAAGTTTGAGACTTTTTAATACTATAAAGGTGGTTCAGTAAGAAAGGGAAATGACACACCTTGTCCAGTTGAAGGTAGAGGAACAATAATGTTGAATAACCAGATAAAGTGTGAGAATTCTTATTGGGTAATTGAAGTGAATTATAATCTATTGAGTGTTTATCAGTTGAATAATTTAGGTCACAAAGTAGCATTTGAAAATAAGAAGGCAAAGATCTTTAATAAATCAGGAAATCTGATTGGTACCAGTGAGCAGACAAAAGGTAACTTATTCTATCTGAATGATACTGATCTACTTTTTTGATTGCTATAAATGAAGACATATGGTTATGGCACAAAAGATTGTGTCATGAGAACTTTGACAACATGATAAAGATTAGCAAAAAGAGAAATGTTAGAGGCTTACCGACAATGACCAAACCCGACAATATCATGTGTAAAAATTGTCAAAAAGGTAAAATGATAAAGTCTAGTTTTAAAAGAAAAACCCATACATCTGATGTAATTCTAGAATTAGTCCATACTGATTTATGTGGACCTATGAGGACAAAGAGTTATTATGGAGATGGATATTTTATTCTTTTTTTTTATGATTACTCTAGAATGATGATAGTCATGATTTTAAAAGATAAATCAGAAGAATTTAAGATGTTTAAATGGTACAAAGCAATGGTTGAGAAGCAAAGTGGTAAGGAGCTAAAATTCTTAAGGTCAAATAGAGGATGGGAATTTATTTCAAATGAATTCAATAACTTTTGTAATGAGCATGGAATCAAAAGATAGGTCTTTGCACCAAGAACACCACAGCAGAATGGAATTTCTGAAAGAAGGAACAGATCCATAGTTGATTGTGCAAGGACACTAATGATAGAGAAAGGCATCACCCAAATCTTTTGGAGGGAAGCTTTCAGTACTTCTATTTACACATTGAATAGATTACAATTAAAGAAAGACACCAAAAAGACACCTTATGAGCTATGGTATGGATACACACCCAATGTAAGTTATTTCAAAAAATTTGGCAGTCAATGTTATATCTTAAAAGATGATAGAAATGGAAAAATTGACTCCAAAAGTGATGAAGGAATTTCGCTAGGGTATTCTACCAAGATTAAGGCTTGTAAATGTCTAAAAAAGGCCTCTAACAAAATTATTGAAAGTGAAAATGTAAAGATAGATGAATTTGTAGAGAAGAATGAACAGGAAAACACTAAAGAACCAGAGGACTACAATAAGTTCACTTAAAATGAGGAACCTGACACTCTACCCTACCAACAATGTAGAGCTCTTGAAAAATAGATCATTGCACCTGAGCATCAGGTTGCAAATACCGACGATCAGAATATTGCTCAAAATGATGCACAAATTGATGAAGAACAAAATGAAGGACAAAATGATGATCAAGATGATAGACAAAGAGCTATACCTATACTTGCAAGATATGTCAGAAAGAGCCATCCACAAGACCAGATCATAGGAGATAAAAGGGCCGGTATGAGAACTAAAAGTAAGTCTCTAAATACAAGATGTATTATTTGTGATTATGAGCCCAAATCTGTCAATGCTACACTAGGTAATGATGAATGGATTAGTGCTATGAATGAGGAGATTGAATAGATAGAGAAAAACAAGACATGGACACTTGTAACAAGACCAAATGACAAGAATGTCATCGATACAAAATGGATATTTAGGAATAAGCTGAATGAGAATGGAGAAGTCACAAGGAACAAAGCAAGACTAGTATGCAAGGGGCATGCACAAGAAGAAGGAATTTACTATGGAGAGACCTTTGCACCTGTTGCTAGGCTAGAAGGAGTAATAATATTACTTTCTTATGTTGCATATAAAGGATTCAAGGTATATCAAATGGATGTCAAGTCTGCATTCCGAAATGGAATACTTGAAGAAGAGGTATACATTGAACAACCAGAAGGGTTTGTTGATCCAGATAAGAGGGACATGATATGTAGACTTTAGAAAACCTTGTATGGATTGAAAAAAGCACCCTGAGCCTAGTATGAAAGACTTCATTCCTATCTTATAAGTGTTGGATTTGTAAGAACTAGCGAAAACAATAATCTTTACTTAAAGGAAGATAATAATGATAACACTCTGATTGCTGAGATATTTGTTGATAACATCATATTTGGAGGCAATGATATGTTGTGCAAATCATTTGCAAATGAGATGAGCAAAGAATTTGAGATGTCTATGTTTGGAGAGATCAAGTTCTTCCTTAGTCTACAGATCATGCAACAAGGAGAAGGTATTTTCATTACACAATCCAAGTACATCAAAGACATAATGAAAAATATTCAAGATGGAAGAATCCAAACTAGTTGGAACACCAATGGAAACTGGATGCAAAATGACAAAGGAAGACAAGTCATCAGAGGTAAATCAAACTTTGTATAGATCAATGTTTGGAAAACTCATGTATGTTGTACATAATAGACCAGATATTGCACATGCAGTAGGAATAGTTGCTAGATTTTTTGCTAATCCTAGGGAATCACATATGACTGCTGTGAAAATAATCCTAAGATATATGAAGAATACTGAGGAATATGGCTTATGGTATAGAAGAGAAGGGAAATTTGAACTTAAGGTCTTTACTGACGCTAATTGGGTTGGAAATATTGATGACCAGAAGAGCACAACTGGAAAAGCATTGTTCATGGGTGACAGACTTGTCACATGGATTAGAAAGAAACAAGGATGCATCTCACAATCTACTATAGAAGCAGAGTATGTTGCTGCTACTGCAAACTGCTCAAATATTATATGGATCAAATAGTTACTAGAAGGTATGCATATGTAAATTTTAGAACCAGTAATTATCTATTTAGATAATACAAGCGCAATTAACATTTCCAAAAATCCAGTCATGCATGCTAAAACAAAGCATATCGCCATCAAGTATCATTATTTGAGAGAACAAGTTCAAGCAAAGGAGGTGATACTTGAGTATGTGCAATAAAAATAAGAATTGCTCGATATCTTCACCAAGCCACTGGCCAAGGATGCATTTGAGTACTTAAGAAAGAGGCTATGGGTCAGACCCTTGTCTACTGGTCAGTAAGCTAACTAGAAGACTGCATCAGCCTACATATTATCAGAATATCATTCATGATTGATGCAAGAAAAGAGATGAAATTCAAAAATACATCTATATACAAATAGGTATATATCCTCACCAAGCACTAGAGCATATTGTTGTATTGTTGATGGATAAGGGAAATTCAAGGAATATATTATGAATAGAGAGAAAAAATTTCTTGACATTAATGTCAGATATTTGTTTGGAATTGCTATAAAAGGGAGAGAGATTATCCATATTATCACATCCTTTTGGAAAGGGAGAGAGATTATCCATTATCACATTATTCTAATAGGGAGAGATTATATCCTTAGTGAGAGAGATTGTATGCAAATATGATACAAAGGGAGAGTTGCTGACAAGTAAAATAGAAAACATCAAAAGAAAGGAGAACAGTCAAAAGGAGAGAGTTTGACACAGAAGGAGAACACATCAAAGAAAAGAAAGAAATATTCTACATCCATCCAGTGAAGAGATTGAAGACAGATAGAAAGCCTAGAAGAATCAAATCAAAGCTACTTGAGCTTACCAAAAACCAGACATTTGTTATAGTTACATTACAGAAGCTTGATGAAACTGTATATTTCATATTGTATTAGAAATAGTATATTATGATAATATAGTATGTTTCCATCAATGCCAAAGGGAGAGATTGATGACATGTAACTGATTAAATGTTTGAAGATGTTAAGTTGATAATCATGAAAGGAATTAAATCAGTTAATGTATTGTATTGTTATTGATGTCAACTTAATATAATCTGTATGGTCATGTAAATAATGTCAAAGACTTCAGAGAAACAAAGGAACCAAGGCTATGCTATCAGTAATCCATACAAGTCAAGTATTCACTAAGTGACTAACAACACTGATGGAGTGCACCCGACAGACAGAGAAAAAGAACAAAGTCACAGTGATACCCAATGAGGAAATGCATAGCACTACTGATGAGTAGAGTCACTTTCCTGATGAGAAAAGCATAGAGTAACCCGATGGAAGAAAATATAGTGTTTCCCGATAGATGGAGATCATGAAGCTAACTAGAGGCTCACCTACGAAACAGTCAGTTGTTGCTGATGACTAACTACAGTAGAATAGAGAGTTCAAAAAATGACAAAATATCTAGCTAGTAGAGCTAAATATAGACTTAATTGGTTGTCTACTTTGTTTTATTCGACCAGAGATAAGTGATTGATTTAAAGCTGATTTGTACAGTTGGAAAGAAGATATCTATGAGACAAATTAGGAGTTATGCTTTAAATCTAATTGGCTGGATTGTATATCACACCAAGAATCAAGAACCAAGAAATAAGGAATATTGTGTCTATATAAGAGACAAGCTTAATTCATTTATGAGGGGATTAATGGGAGTGAATAGAAAGAGGATGCTAAAGAGAAACTGATGAAGAACTGCTTCATTCAATGTAGATCAAACAAGCTAAAGGAAGAGATAAGGAATTTTGTAGACACCAAAGAACAGTGAGCACAGCATCAAAAAGAAGAAAGTATGGAGCACAAGGATTGAATTGACTCTTTGGTCAAAGAGGTAATGTACTTANAATGTAGATCAAACAAGCTGAAGGAAGAGATAAGGAATTTTGTAGACACCAAAGAACAGTGAGCACAGCATCAAAAAGAAGAAAGTATGGAGCACAAGGATTGAATTGACTCTTTGGTCAAAGAGGTAATGTACTTAAATAGATCTAAAAATCTACAATTTAAGTTTCAATATGAACAGTTCATAATGTTTTAGTTTAACCATTGAAGCATCAAGTCTCTTAACCAAGCAGGACTTAACAGTCTTCTATATATTGAGGTACATCTCAAAGAGTGCCAAAAAGGTTGATTCATGAAAGTATAATTGGATATGCCCGATGCCTATTGATAGTATAAAAGAGAGGCTAATTCAAGGATGGCAGCCTTAGATGCTCAATACTAAGTGACATATTCTATGTCTAAAATCCTCTAACAAGGTCACACCTAATAGTGTGTTTGTAACCTTTAACCAGGTTGGCTCTTAACAGGGATCACTTCAGAAGAGTGAAAAATTGGGGTACCGATCCGAGTGGTTTTTCCCTTAACAGGGTTTCCACATTAAAATCCATGTGTTATATGTGTATGATTCATTTCTTTACTATTTTTTATCTTACATAATTCATTCTAGATATATCGGTATACTCTGCATATTTACTGTATTTTAGTAAATAGATGACTGCTTATCATTAAACATTAAGAAGAAGGTTTAACAAAGCAATCTGACAAGTAGTAAGTGGATATAATTTATTCAAGGCATTCATCTTGTAGGATAGAAGATAAATTAAGAAATAATTTGTAGTTATAATTTTTGAAGGGTTGATTTAAGGATTAATTTTTGAGGCCACTAATTCACCCNTTCCCCCCCCCCCCCCCCCTCTTAGTTATTCCTAACAAATCAAACTTCATCTTTCACACCTTCATCAAGATTTTCATCACAAATATTAGGCTAAAATAATTATCAAAGTATTGCATAGACCCTCATCATTAGCAAGAATCTATTTGAATCATATTGCTTTGAGAACATCAGTCCATCTCAAGTAGTTAATTCTCTTAGTCATATACTATTTTTCTTGGGATCGTAAGTCTATCTCCAAGTAGAAGAAGATATAATCATCCAAATCAATCCTTTGTTTGCACCATCATAGGGTTTTGTTTCACCTAGGTTTGTCTCAAACCTTAAAATCTAAATCCAAATCAAATCAAATCAAATCCAACCTTGAGGCCCTACCCTCATATCTAATTAATCAAAATAAATCAAATCAAAATCATTGAGGCCATGCACTCTTAAATCAAAACAAAGTCCAATCTTTCTCCCATGTCCTAATTTTATATTTCATCCATCCTCAAATCTTTTACTTCATCTACTCTTAATCTAAATCTTCATCCGCATCATATTCTAAACCAACTCCAAAACCCCTCATTCAAACATCATGAATATGGATTGGTTTCACAAAAAGGTTGAGGAATTTAACATGCTAAACCCTATTCCTCAAACCATACCTTCAATCCAACCCACCTACCAAATCAATCCCCAACACATTATATTTAATCCCAATTCATCTACCATTTCTGATGCAGAGGGTCTAGAGTTCTATGAGTTTGTCTTTCTCTAAACTAAGATCCACTTCTTGGAACCATCCAATGGTTCAATATCCAATGTCTTCTTCACAAATATCTAGCCTCCAAGGCCCTTACTTAAAATTTCCTCCTAGGTATAATCGAAAGATGTAGAAACTATACATAATCAACTTCAAACTAGTCCAACTAGCCTTTCAATTACCTTCTTTTCCTCCTTGGTTTCCCTCTAGAACCCTAAACCCTTGCTTAGGATCTTTCCCAAACTCATCTCAGGCCCTTTCCTATGTTCATGATACCTTAAATTTCCATTAAAGACAATTCAAGCACTTATGGCTACCTTAACAAGCACTTTTCTATCGCTACCCACTAGTAGGCCTAATTAAATTAGGTCTATTTTCACTATTTTTGGTCAAATGTTGAAAATTATTCCATAAAACCCCATGGAATTCTATATGATTCTAAAATCTATCACCTATCCCTTCAATAATCCAAAGCTAAGATTCTTCAAAATACCCACAACCCTAATTTGTAACAGGCCCTAGTTTCTAGGTTATCTTTTAGGCCTCTAGACCAGTATATGAAAAATGCATTCACAAAGTCTTCAAACTTCTTACCAAATCCTAAAACAATTTGATCCTTCAAGGGGACACTCTAGGGCTTCCATACATGAAACTTAGATGTTCTTACTAGATCATGGGTGTGCTCTTCCAATTAGATCTTCACATTGTCCTGGCTCACCTACTCCAAGCAGTCAGCGTAGGACATCACTCCAAAAATAGGAGTTTACTTGCAAGAAAAAAAATGAAACTAAAACACTATGTATAGACCCTAACCTACCATTCCACAAGGTCTCATTCATTTTCAACTATGGATGCTTAGGTTAGAGCCATTTTTATTCATGCAACTCTACAAATGGAAGTTGCAGACACAGTCACCTAAAACTAAGTGTAACTTTACAATCCCTCAAATTGAATATGTGAAATAAATCTTTAAAAAAACTATACACTCCCATGGAGTCAAATTGTAAAATCTAATCTGTACAAAACCGTACAAGATAGCAGAAACTCTGTAATTGCAAGGAAAACTTAGAAAATCATCTGTATAGTTGGTGCACACGTGTGGTCTGCAACTAAAACTTCACTAACCTCCAAAATTATTCATCCCATGCTCAAATACTTGAGCATGGGTGGTTACAACCATCCATTCCTTCATTTTCAACTTCTTTCAAAAAGTTTCTTGAGCAACTTTTGAGCATTTCTTGCTTTTTGACCTTTTTGATGATTTTGGTCAACTCAATGCTCCTTGACCTATCCTTGGACCCTAATTAGGACACTTAAGACCCTAGAGGATACCATGTCCCATAGTTTCTCAAAATTAGCAACTTTTACAACTTTTAGATCATTTGATAACATTTTGAACCTAGGAGCGACTTTTTCTCTTACAAACAAATTAGGACATGCTTGGATCCAATAACCATTGGATCTTATTAAAAACACACAAAAATTCCTAAATAACATCTAACCCAATCATCAATCCAAAGTGGGAGGTGCTCTGCACCAATTTCTTATCCTTCCTCTACCTTTGACAAGGGAAATCCATCTCATTATTCCTCACCAACACATGATTCCCTCCATAGTCACCTTGCTCAAGAAATCCAAGAACTTAAAAAAAATTCCTCTATATAAAAAATGTAAAAAATTTCCCTCCATCTAATCCTATACCTCCATACAATCCTATTTCTCCAAATCATACATCGTCCCCATCCCACACTACCTTTTCCATTGACTAGATCCAAGGACTAGCAGAAAAGTATAAATCCCCACTTCAAGTTATGAAATCACCCCAAGTCATGAAGCCATCACCATCCCTTCCAAATCCATACATACCTCAATGTCATAAGCCTCATTAGTCTTCTGTGAGGTCCTACCCCTACCATCCATTTCAGAGCTGCTACTGTTATATCATATTGTCTGGATGATACGTTTGTTTTGATACATTTAATTTTGGACCTTCTATAGTATAGATATCATATGATGACTCTATTTTGATGATGCTTAGATGTATTTACATATATGATTCTCAGTCCTTGTTGACATAATTTAACTATTTCTATTTTTATTCGATATCACAATATGATCATATGACATTAAAATGTGAAATTTGGTTTAAATTATGCAAATGCTTCATATTGGTAGGTTAGATAATCAATTTACATGGTAATGAGAATTATCAATTAAATATTCATGTTTGATCTAGTTCTGAATAGTGATGTATAAATTTTGGTTAAAGGAATATATATTATAATGTGAAATAACACGAATATGTGTTTTTCATTCTTGGACTACTGATGTCTTGTTCAAGTGTGTAGGAGGAATAACCATGGTTTCAATCAAGGAAACAAGATTGGGCTGAATTGTGAATATCCTTGTGAAGCCAAGGTTATCCCTAAAAGGGAAATAACCTAATTGTAAATGTTATAAATATTATAAATATGTTATTGAATGATTCTAATTAATTTCCTTTCTATTTTACTAATTCTTTTATAGGCAAGCCATGTTGTAAATGTGAGGTGCTTTTGTAGTGTCAATTGACACGTGTTGTGACATGGCACGCCTATGTGAATTTTTAAGTTGAGTTTTACCCTAGGCTAGTTTGAAATGTTACCATATGAGGTAAGTTTTCCTTGATAACCCAAGTCATGAGTGCTATTCTTGAAAATTTGAATGCAAACTTTGAGGGGGTTTTTGGAGCGTTAAATTTAGTCCTTTGAGGTAGTTAGAGTTAAGATTGTCTAGTTTTTATGTAGTACTATGGGTTAGGGGATTTTTCATTATTTTGAGTGCCAAAACCTCTTTTCTAGGCCTTCTTAATTGCCTTTCTAGGACAGTGGCAAAAACTGGGGGAAGGGGAAAAGGACCCTCACCTTCTCCAAAATAGTGGAGTTCCCTCCATGCATGAAGTTGACATATGTTAGAAGGAAGGACACATGCCTCTATCTTTTTTTAGGGGGAAAGAGGTGGAGTGAGAGAGAGAGCCTTTTAGGGGAAAGGGAGAGGAGAGTTGGGGTTGATTTCTCACTCTCCATTTTTGGGAGACTTGTAGTTTTGTATTGGGAAAGTTTCGCTAGTTGGGAGGAGACAAGAGAAGGAGAGCTAGGAACTCAAAGGATAATCTCAACAACATCATCCATTGCTTGGAGTAAGGTTGGTACACCTATTTTCATGTGTGGTTTTCTTGCACTTGTGATTGTCTTAGTTCTTGTTGAAATTTTTTTTCTTAATTCAAAATACTTCATGTTGTGCAATTTGGGTTGAGCTATTTTGTTTTTGGTGAAAATAAATTTTCTTCTTGTTCTTTTAGTTCTTTTTTGGTTGTTGTGAATGGGATTAGATTGACTTATCTTTCCCTTTGGATGGAGGAGATAGTCAATTATGGGTGAAGGGAATAGTTGAAAAACCATGTTAGTTGTAGAATCTCTTCTTGGGAAGAAGAGGGATGTGTCATGGATGTATGGGTTCCATGTTTGCCAATGCTATCTTGTGAATTTCTTATGGGGGTGATAAGGGATATTTGGTTGTGTGTTGATGCTATTGGGTTGAAATATAAAGCCTTGGGAAGGAATGTATATATTTGTGCATAAATGAGGCATTTTTGCTTGGCATTCTCTTTCATGTGTATTTCCACCTTCACCCCTAAATTGAGTCTATTTTAGACCCAATTGTGCTTAACACTTGTATGGGAGTTATGTGTAGTTCTTGAGTTGCTTTGTGTATTGTTTGCTTGTATGTCACCCTGCCCCTTCTTGTTTCCCCTAGCTCGGGGTTGGCCTTGTAGAGGCCTAGGCTGGGAGGTGAGCTCCCATGGGATATTCCAAATCTATTGTTTTATTTTCTTGCAGATTTGTAGTTGTTTTCTCTATTGGTGGATTTGAGTTCAAAGCTGGAAATGAAAGAAATCAGTTTGGTTTTAAGATCAAAATTGTAAAGTTGTTTTTTTTCCAAGCCATAGGGCTGATGTTATTGTTTGAATGAGAAATTTGTAAATTTTTATAACTCTTTACTAAGGTCTTAAATAAGTTGTTGGAAGAAGAAATTTAGTTGATTAAAAATTTTGTTGCGTGTAATTGAATTTATGTTTTGGGTTCTACCTAGGAGATTTATATAGAAGCACAATATTGTTTAAAATGGTACCAATTTGTAAAACTGAATTAGAAATAAATAAATTTCCTTTTCTGTAATTCTGAAATTAAATTTGCAAATAGAAGGTTTAATATTTATTATCTTAGCACACAATTTTATGTTATATGCTTTTGTCTAGGAGATATTTTGGAAATATTTGTTTAAGAAATTTTGTAGAAAGAAATTGTAATAGTATTGTTGAAAGGGAAGTAACCCATTATGTTATTCTGAGTTATATATTTGCATCTATGAATGTATATATTTTGTTATCTTAATAAACAATTTATGAACTATAGTTTTCCTAAGTTAAAATTTTTGTTTCGTATATTGTAACAACTTTAAATGATATTTATTCTTCTTATTAGATGATTACTTAGTTATGGAGTTTTAAAATTTACTTGAGTATTATAATTGCATGTATTTTTTTTTTACAGATATATGCTATTCTGTTTAAATAATACAGTCTACTGGTTTCTTATATATATA
>MU227494.1:3303004-3317827 GCA_018584345.1 Thuja plicata | reverse complement strand
GTTACAACCTATTAAACATGAAGAAATATACACTACATGAGGAAGAATTTCAACAATGATTCCAAATTTGAATATTTATACAAATCACTGACATTGAATACAAGTGAGATACTAATCTCTCCTTCATGCTATTTATACAAATCACTGACATTGAATACAAGTGAGATATTTATGCCCTCTAGAAATTCAACTTCGTACGGATTAGATAAAAAATTCCTTAAGATCATACATGGACCTATCTTCTTCCATGTTAATTTATTACAGGCTCCTAGGTGTTTGAAAGCCTTAGGAGTTTTTATTTTTCAAAGAATTTAGATCTTTCACATATTCCTCTAGCTCCACTGTCTCCCAAACACCATCTTCATGGTTTGATATATATACAAATAGTTACCTCATTGTACATTGGTAACCTAATTACTAGATGAGTGACTACATGAGTACCCTAGTTTGTAGTATTAGATGGTCTTGTTTAATTTGTGTTCATTTCATGAAAAGATACATGTAAAGGAAAAGAAATGTTTGCATCTAAAGATTACATGTATATACTATATATATGCCAAATAACTTGTATATACTATACAAGGAAAGGAACTGAAAGATAAAATCATCTGGGTTGTTGTGAGCATAGCCAACTTTCAGATGAATATGCAAGAGTACAGGCATATATAAGTGGATGAACATAAATAATAAGGGTACTAGACATTGCCTGAAGTGATGAATTTTTGACTTGGGTATGAATCCAGTGTGCTCCTACGTAATCCAGAACCTACAAAGAAAAGAGATATGTGGGTTAGATCAAGATGATCTAAGCAATGAAGGGCATCCTAATACTGATCCCCATCTACAATTATGCATGTGCATAGTCAAGCCATACACTTATGAAAGAAAACCCATGCTACAGGACATGTGCACTCAGAAGAATGCTGCAGAAAGGAAAGAAGATACCATGTTTTTCCTCATGAAATTAACATATACAGGGAGTACCACATAGTGAATATCAACAAAAAAATAAATAAAGAGATATCAAACACTTCACAGAATGCCTTTAAGGTAATAGCAACTATGCCCTAGCTCTCAAATCTCGTGGTTCATCAAGCATTCCAAATGCAAAGATGTAAATGAATGCCAATATTAAACAGTGAGCTCATAAACAATGCATGATGCCCTAGCTTGCAGCCCACGAGCCATCAAGACATTTCCTCACAAAATGATCATAAACGGGGAGTACCACATAGTGAATATCAACAACAAAACAAATAAAGAGAGATCAAACACTTCACACAATGCCTTGAAGGTAATAGCAATGATGCCCTAGCTCTCAAAGCTCGCGGGTCGTCAAGCATTCCATATGCAAAGATGAAAACAATGCAAGTATTGAACAGTGAGCTAATAAACAATGCATGATGCCCTAGCTTGCATCTCGTGATCCATCAAGACATTTACTCATGAAATAATCATCAACGGGGAGTACCACATAGTGAATATCAACAGCAAAACAAATAAAGAGAGATCAAACACTTCACACAATGCCTTGAAGGTCATAGCAATGATGCCCTAGCTCTCAAAGCTCACGATTCATCAAGAATTTGAAATGGAAATATGGAAACAATGCCAGTATTAAACAGTGAGATAGTAAACAATTCATGATGCCCTAACTTGCAGCCCATGAGCCATCAAGACATTTCCTCATGAAATGATCATAAACGGGGAGTACCACATAGTGAATATCAACAACAAAATAAATAAAGAGAGATCAAACACTTCACACAATGCCTTGAAGGTAATAGCAATGATGCCCTAGCTCTCAAATCTCGCAGGTCATCAAGCATTCAAAATGCAAAGATGTAAACAATGCCAGTATTAAACAGTGAGCTCATAAACAATGCATGATGTCCTAGCTTGCAGCCCGCGATCCATCAAGACATTTCTAGTATTAACAATGCCAGTATTAACAATGCCAACAATGCCAGTATTAACATTCATATTGTGTCATTAAATCAACAAATTCCATCAAAATGAATTTGAGTTAATGAGAATACAAAGCTCGAATGCCTACCTGATCAAGTTGTGGCTACCATATACGAAGATTCCAATCTTCCACAGTTAGGCCCTCTTCGCGTTAAATTAGAAATGAGCCTTTCTTTTTATTTTTCTTTGTTTATAATCACGTGGGTGTCGCAATTATAATAGTACTGTTGCTATTACAACAGCATCGGGGGCACTTGGAAAAAAATACAAAAATCAAACAGAAATGGTAGTGTCGTCGCAAATTGGCGTCAAGATTCGACCCCAAATGTTGTAGTGTTTCAAAGAGCCAATTGGGTTTATTATGTTTTGGATCTTCAATTGATTAAATTGGAATTTTTTGTTCTTTATCGATCTGGCTATGAAAAATTATTGGGAAAGATAATTTTTGGTTCAATGATAAATACATCTTGTGTGTGTATGCACATACTTGTGGCTTCACGATTTTAATAAATTTTGAAAATCTTGCATCTTGATACATTTCTATCCAAATGATTTCATCTATTGGGTATAGATTCATGACATGGTCTGATTCATATTGAGTGGGTTTCCATCTTTCTGTCATTCAATTCACAAGGAAGGTTAAAAAATGGTTTATGTCCGTTAGGATTTTATTTTAAGAAAATTTTCTTAAACTCTCGTTACCCAAATCTTTTTATCTTCTTTGACAATCTGGATAAATAGATAATCATCATAGGTTTTAGCATAGATCTACATCATTAGTAAGTTACATGCATTGATAAATTGGAAAATAAAAAAACAAGTACTAAAGTTGTTTTGCAGTTTGACATCTTGAAAGTACCAGCAAAGGCCTCCTTGTGAACATTCACATTTATCTTCAACTTAGTTTATCGAGAAATTTGTACCACAACCACAAAGAACCTTGGGAATAACTTTGTTATTCTTTCAAGAGAGTAAATCAAATCTTGAAATCCTAGCAATTGACTTGTGTAAAAACAACGCTCAACATTATGCATTTTCATGTTCTGGTTGTATTGGTTGATGTGTAGTGATAGTCTTGGTGGTTTCGGTAGTTATATCGATAATATGTGTCGGTATAAGTGTTGACCAAAATATTTTCTTTAGATATCTATCCTTATTCATTTTGGTGTTTCTGTGTGCAACATATGGTGGATCAGTTGTTTGGGGTCGATTCCATTTGAAGCATGTTCATTTTTTGTGATGCAGAGCCCTTTGATATTCCTCTAAGGAACATAACTCAACCCAAGGGATTCAACAAAGGTTGGAACCCTCTCAAGGAATTAGAGTCAACTCAAATTATTTACAGAAGGTTTGATTTTAGGTAACCAAAACAACATTCTTTTGAACAATATCCTTCATATTTAACTCTATCCTTCAATCCAAAAAATGACCCAAATCTAACCTCTCACAACCTGGTAACATGCACAATCCAACAATACCATGGAAACAAATCCACTTCAAGGCCTTCTATCCTTTGTTTCTTCACCAAACTCCAACTACCAAATCTAATAGCTTATAGGATCTTAACTTTCCCTATCCAACTTGCATAAAATACCCATACATACTTCCAATGTAACTCACTCAATATCTTTTATTGGATCAACACTTATATACTCCACAACTTACAAGTGCACTCTCTTAACTTGATCACTCATTCATATTTGGTTTTTTATTATGACTATCCCCAAACCATTTCACTTCCTTCAATAACCTATCAACTAAGATTATATTATATGGATACACCACTCCAATATCATAAAGAGTAACTCCCAACAACCCCCTTCAACATATAATCCATGCATAGTCTTGAAACCAAGCCACTTCTCCACACTGTCCCTTAAGACAAAAAATATGTCCTTTATAGACAGTCACACAAAGCATCCTCCAAACAATTTGTCTCTCCACTCCTCACTATTAAAATGAGACATCTTATAATTATCCTAAACTCCCTAGAATTTTTCCATGCATATCCCTATCCACTAATTCTATTGACCACAACTTCTAAACAAAGTGAAGAAACTTACCATGTCTCTATCATTCTGAGACAGACACTTTCAACCTCTACAACTTTGACTGTTGAACCCTTTTCTTGGGATCACTTCCTTGTCCCAAGCATGATCCATGTTTTAGACACTCCTACTTCCCTCTCCTCAAGCCTCCATGGAACCAAACATTCATTGGTTTATGGACAAACTCAAAACTTTCAACTATGACAGTGAATACACTGCTCCCTGTGATTGTGCAGTCTCTTCCTCACCTTCAAATCACATGTAAATCGATGAATGATCCTCTAAAAATGACAATAGGTAATATAAAACATGTCCTCCATCATCCCCCATAATGATGAGCACTTATTAGATGTAAAACTCAATGAAAATTACATCTTTTTCTCTATTAGGTTAACCTAGATGAGGGTTTGGACAATCTAGATAAAATTGCAAATAACTTTTGATATATATAACCAATTACAATTGTTCAAAAGCTAAATTATTCTTTATTCAACCTACTAACATCTCCAATCAATAAAACTTCCAAATATAATGTTTTAGATAGTTATAAATGTCTTTAGAAATGACTGTTACAAGAGGAAAACCAGAGATACACCAAAAACCATTGCTTGTATTGATCAAAAGTTATAATAACTTATTCCTCTCAACCTCTCCTTATTTGTCTCATTTCTTCAGAAGTTTCTCACAAAAAGAAGGAATTGACTATGAAGAAACTTTTTCTCCAGTTGCCTGATATATTTCAGTCAAAGCTAATCTTGCCATTGGAGCTGCCAAAGGATGGAAAGTGCATCAGATGGATGTTAAGACCTCATTCTTAAATGGAACTATTGAAGAAGAGGTTTATTTGGAGCAACCTAAATGATTTGAGATCCAAAATTCAATAACACATGTGTAAGTTAAAGAAACCCCTTTATGGACTTAAGCATGCTTCCAGAGCCTGGTATGAGAGAATTAAGAGTTACCTCGTGAGATTAGGATTCTCCAAAAATTATGCAGACCCAAACCTCTACTTCAAGAAAAGAAAAAGGGATATGTTAATGTTATGATTATATTCTAATAATATTTTTATTATAGGAGAGTATCATCTCATTAATTAGTGCAAGAAGGAACTAGCCTCATAATTTGACATGAAGGACTTAGGACTGCTGCACTACTTCCTTGGCTTAGAAGTCTGGTAGAAATCAGATAGCATTATTCTAAACCAAGGAAAGTACACCATTGATATATTGAAGAGATTTGGCATGATGAACTGCAGACCAATATCATCACCCATGGAGACAAATCTTCACAAGTTGAAGGAAGTAGCAATAGATTCTTAGTCAGTTGATCCCACTCTCTACAGATAGATGATTGGATCATTGATGTATTTGGTCAACACTAGACCAGATATCTGTTATGTAGTGAATGCTTTGAGCCAATTCATGTGTGAACCTAAGTAAATACATCTTGTGGTTTTGAATCATATAATGAGGTACCTTCAAGGTACTCTAAATTATGGACTCAAATATGAAAAGGTTTCCTTATATATTCATGGATTCACCGACTCAGATTGGGCTAGAAGTGTGATCGATCAAAAGAGTACCTCATGGTGTTGCTTTAGTTTAGGATCGGCTATGATATCATAGATTAGCATAAAATAGTTTTCAGTGGCACAAAGCTCTACAAAGGTTGAATATATCGCAACATCAATGGCTTCTAGAGAAGAAGTATGGCTCATAAAAATAATTGTAGGATTATTTGGCGAACCACTAAAGCTAACTATCATCCATTGTGATAACCAAATTTGCATCAAGCTATCAATGAATCCAGTATTTCCTGATAGATCTAAGCATATAGAGATTCCTTACCACTATGTGAGAGACATGGTAGAAAGGAATGTGATCCAGTTGGAATATACAAGTACAAGAGATCAAGCAGTAGATATCCTTACCAAACCACTCCCAAAGGTGAAAGGTGGTCGCTTCAGGAAAAATATTGGTATGGTTGAAATGTAAAATTTTGATTTGTACTATTATAATAAATATGTTTAATGGGTAAACTTATTTTTTCATATGTGTGACTGTATGACTTTATGGGCCCACTCATCCTATGTACATTGCTAAAATGTGATGACTTTTAATTTAATAAACACTTGTAGTTAACATTATCAGGTGAAGATCTTGTAATGTTGATATCATGTTGACTTCATATTATCTCGATTCATGGATGTGCCATGATTCGTTATGGTAGATATTATGTGATTTAATGTCAGTGCACATACCATAATAGGGGTATATAAGGAGAATGTAATGTTCTCAAGCATATTATATCCTTCATATTATGAGTTAAGTGATATGTAAAACTTGGTATCACATGTTAGGTGATTCCTCATATCATGAGCTAGGCGATATGTAAAACTTGGTATCATGTGTTAGGTGATTCCTTATATCATGAGTTAGATGATATGTAAAAATTGGTATCACATGTTAAGTGATTCCTCATATCATATGTTAGGTGATATGTAAAGCTGGGTATCACATGTTAAGTGATATGTCATACCATTTTACATTCACAAGTAAGGTGGTATATATATTCTTATGAGAAATGAGATGCATCAGATACTTTATCTTCCCTAGCTAAGAGGGAGTGTTAAATATGATAGCGTCGATAAGATAAATATATAAATGACTTATATATAATACATATATGACTATATATAATAATGATATATATCATTAAATATACATTAATATATATCCATATACATATTTTAATGATAAATATTCTCATCTTATAACTATCGATTATCATGAGTAATGAATTGATGATCATCAATTATCATTAGTGATAGATCGATAACCATTGATTATCATTAATGATAAATCGATGATCACTGATTTATATGACTTTCAACTTACAATGAATACCAATTAGCATTGGTTTAAATATCAAAATTGTAATGTTATCACCGATAGTATTATCGGCTTATGTGATATCAATTCAATATCAATTTGTATTAACAATGACTTCTTTGTTATGAAGAGTCGTGTCAATAATAAGACGTGACTCATTAATGAGTCATGGCTTATCATTTACGTGACCCATAACATTTTCTTATACATATATGCAAAATGATCGTTGGCTGAAACATATTGAAAATGAACATAGTGCATTCAACAATTTGCATACAAAAGAATTTAATTAGAAGGTTGTATATTCACAATATATTTAGAAAGAAATAAAAGGGATACAAAATATATAATTGTTATTTTAATAGAAGTTTGAATTGCATTTACAATCTCCTTTAAGTCATAAAAGCATACCAAACCCTAAGCCTTCAAAGTTTGAGTGTTCTTTTTTTCTAATTTTGATTTGACCGGTTGTACCTGGTCAAAATCACTTAAGGTTTCTTGCCAGTGTCCCCTTTTTCATTAATAGACTATCCCTTCCCCCTTTACCTAACTTCCTTAGGTTTCTTCATGGTTTTGCAAAAAGGTCTTTCTCCTTAAAATCAAAGAGTTGTGAATCCACAATGGCACGTAGGTTTTTCCCTATTCTAAGGAAGTCCTATCAACTCAACACATTTTTTGACTGTGAATAATGGAATAGGGACATGTGTCCATGGATCCATAGTTAGATGGCTAATGTCTTCACTACTTTGCAACCCAAATGGTGGGACTTGGATTGAGACTTGTGAATTTGAAAAAGAGGAGTGATGGGCCCAAGCTCATAAAGAAAAGTATTTTTTCCATTTGGCCAAGGAACGGTGGGATTGTTCTTGGCCGATGGTGAAATGAAGAAAAGGAGTTTAAAGAATGCCAAGGAATAGTGGACCAAGTATTTTAGTTTGATAATCTTGTTGCCACTTTGTAAGGATACATCCTGGTCAAATTATTTTTACCATGAAGTGGTGAATATCAATGTAGATGAGGTTGACATTAAAGATGACCGCTCATAGGTTCATAGAAGTTAAGGCTACCTGCTATGATGCGATTAGGATAAGAATCACCTATAATAAGATCAAATGGAGATTAAAGGTATTTCTAAAGGAAAATATGTATGTTTAAACTTGATATAACCATAGGTAATCCTCACTAGGGTTTTTTTAAATCAGAGGTTTTCTAGTCAATGCAGATAGAGGTTGGTATGAATTTTCAGCTACTTCTCAGATACCTTCTTACAACATGTCAACTCTCATTATGCCATATTCATCTACACATGTAACTTGAACATGTTGTTCAATCAGAGGTGTAGTTATCAAAATACAAATAGTTTTGGTGTCATAGTTATTGCTTCTAGTTGCAGAGTATGTGTTCTTTGATCTAGGGGATATTTTATAGGGTAGAACATTCATGGTGGGTTCTTTCCATCACTTCATTGTATACAAAGATTAGATTTCCTTTTAATTTTATTTCTCTGCACCTCTTTTGTAGCTCAACCCTAGTGAGGATTCAAACTTCATGATGTAATCAGAGTTATGGTTGAACTCTTTTACATATTTTGGGTTCTCTCTTGTTCTTTTGTAGAAGTTTAGGCTCTACAACTGTAAATTTGCCTTTGCCTCCATTAATAGAAATCTCAATTTTTACCTCTTCTCCCTGTCTACTATCTTGTGCATTTTTCTTGCCTTGTATTGATTGTTTCTTTTATAGTTTCTAAGTTTGTATGTTGTGTCTAATATTTGCATGGATGTCATATTGTGAAGATTATCCTTCCTTGTAGTATCCCATTAGTTATGGCCTACATGTGAGTCTTTGGAGGGTAGATTAGAGTGATATTTGTGTAATTTTTAGTGCTTTTTTGGTGTTATGTGTAACTATAGGCAGTGAGCATCCACAATGTCAATCTAGTGCATCACCCCTTTTCCCTTTTCTGCATTCCTTCTCCCTTTTCCCTCAAACTTAGTAGTTAGGTTCACCCCAATTGTAAGGAAGCTCTAGCCTTCTCTGGAGACTCAACCTCACATGCGCAAGTACCACACTTGAGAGATTGTTTCCATGTTTCACAAGGTTTTTTAGGTCATTCACACTCACCTAAACAAGGGTGCTAACCTCATTAAGTAAGTCTCCTCATGAATGAAGTCCATGCTAAGTGTGAAAAATGCTCTCACATGATCTTGGGGGTCTTTTGTGCCCATTTACTTATCATATTTGGGTATCTCTGCATTTTGTGAGAATGGTATCATATGTAAACTCTTGTCAAAAGGAAAGGGACAGATGACATCCAACGAATACTTCTTAGTGGATGTCCCTTTTGAATGTCTTATATTTTTTGTTGTAATACTTGTATTTGTTTAGTGAGCATAACAATAGGCTTTCTTTCATCTTCCTTAACTTTAAGTTGATTTACATCAAAGTCATGAGGGAGGTTAACTCCCATGTGAGCTAAGTTCAAGAAATATTTCTCTTTGTCTGCACCTAGGACTCTTTCCATAAGTTGTTGAAACTGTGCGTTTTGTTGAGCTTCTTGGACATGTTCTTTGGTAATTTCTTCATGGTCAGTGCTTGAGTGTAATTTATCCCATGTGTTTTCATTATCACCCGTGATGATTTCAGAAATTTCTTCCTTTGGTTGTGATCTTTTCTCTTGTTGTTGATTTTCTACTTGTTCAATTCCCTTGTCTTTTGAATCTTGTGATTGTTTAAAGTGATATGACCTTGTCCTTATAGGAATAAAGAAACTTTTATGTTGATTCCAATGTGACAAATGTTTTCTTGCAGAGAAATTGATATCTAACTCTTGTTGGAGCCTATGATTGCTAAGTGGTAAAGATGTGTTTCAATAAAAAAAAGCTTGTGCAAAGCCAAAGATCGATTCTTATCGTCTTGATTGAGATTTTCTAGCTCAATGATGAAGGATTGATTATCCTTGATGGTGAGATAAGGAAATATGATATGGATGACAATTAGAATGACCTTACTCTAGTGTGATGACTAAAAAAATATGATATTTATCCACTTTCCATCAAAAGGATTCCTAGAGTGAGAGTCTCAAGAGATTTGTAATGATTGTTTAAGATCAAAATTTTAATATTTCAATGTTTTTTTTGCGAAAGTTTCAATTTCAAGTGTGATGTTGATTGTCAATTAAAAATGGTTTGTTTTGAACACACATGCAAGACAGAATGGATGTATGATTTTCACAAAATAAAAGCACATTCAAGTACAACCTAAGGTTGACTAGGACTATACTTGTTGAATCCTCTTGAAATAAAATATCACACTTAATTCAGACAAATAGAAGCTTAGCAACACTGGCTCCCTCCATGACACTCACTTCTCGGGCCTACCAAGCTTCAACTTTCTCAAGACCCAAAGATCTTGATAGATTTTTTGTCTCAAAAAGAGGGATACATGAGGGGTATCTTCGGCATGTGCATCTTACAATGCCTGAGTCAACAAGTAGAAGGATTTTGGCTACTAAAACAATGGTTTACAGTAAGGGCATCCGTTTATAATAATCTCCCATATTCTCACAAGGAAAGATTGAGGCCTATAGCCCTATGAGTACCCTAAATGAGTGTAGTCTCGCAAGAAAGATTGAAGCCTCTCAGCTCTACAAACATCCAAGCATATCTAAGGATCAACCAAGTAATCAAAAGACAAGAATGATTAAGTCTTCTGAGACTTTAATCTCAAGGAAGTGTCTTTATTTTAGTGAGGTGGAAGGGTTGGCTTCTACCTTGTCCTCACTTGGGTCATTCCCTCTCACCCAGCCTTAAGGGCTTCTCGGGAGGTAGGCCCTCTAAAATATTGAACAAATTTCTTGTGCACCCAAGATCCACAAAGGTGAGGGGAGAGGATACATTTGTTCAATCTTTTGGATTACAAAAATATGCCTAATGCACCAAACACATCAAACACTTGGGTTCTTTTTAGTGAACCAATGGAAGTTTGATCTATGCTAGATTCAGATAATCAATTTGAAAAATCACGTTCATTGTACCCTACATTAAACATCATCAGTAGTTTTCAAATCACAATCTTCACCAGACGTCATGCATCAAATATCATTAGTAGTTTCAAGATATGATCTTTGCCAAATGAAAATGGATTCCCTGCACAAAAGAAACAAAAGATTAGCCCTAGGTTGAAATAAGTCCACTAAAAAGACAATTAAAACCTACACTAACAAGATTAATCAAATGCTAAGTTAATCTAATCTAAAAAGTTAATCAAATGATATTTCCACACATGATATAGGAAAGTTTAGAAGGTTTCCCTTTTAGAGATTTTAGCAAGCTTTTTGTTTCTTTTTGTTCTTGATCTTTTCAATGCTACCAAGCTTCTTCTTGTGTTATTTCAATTGATTGGGCCCACTTGATCTTAGAATCATATGTAAGACTTTTCTTCAATGCTTTCCTTAACTGGTTTCTTCTTATGCCCGTAATCTGTTGTTCATAACTTTTTACTCCAATATTATTTGGTCAATCACTCCGGTCAGATCTTAGAAACGTGATTATAAAGCACTTATCCCAAACTCAAAGAGATCCAACGGTTGAAAACAAAGTTATGCCTTCCACACCAAGACTATAATTTTTATAATAGTAATAAGAAACTTACTGTTTTCTTCCTATACCCCTACTTTGTTGTCTATAACATTTTATGAAGACCTTGTTAGTAATAACTGAGAGGGGGGGTGAATCAGTGGCTTCAAAAAATTATCCTTAAACTTAACCACCAATCAATAAATCTTATATTATTAAGTCCCTACAAGATGCATTCCATGAAATACTAATAATGATTTAACTGTCTATCGGTTTTCCTTTTCTGACCTTATTCTCCTTGATTATTGATAAGCAGTAAAAAATGTTTACCAACACTTAGTAAATATGCAAAGTATATTGATCAATCCAGAAATGCATATGTGAAATGTAAAATAGTAAAGTAATAAACCATACACACATAACACATGGATTTTAACGTGGAAACCCTGTTAAGGGAAAAAACCACTAGGACCGGCACCCCAAATTTTCACTCTTCTGAAGTGAGCCCTATTAGGAGCCAACCCTATTAAAGGTTAAAAACACAATGTTAGGTGTGACCTTGTTACAGGATTTTATACATAGAGGTTGTCACTTAGTATCAGGCATCTATTTGCTACCATCCTTGAATTAGCCTCCTTCTTAGACTGTCAATAGGCTTTAGGCAAATCTTGCTACCATGCTTGAATCAACCTTCTTCTTAGACTGTCAATAGGTATCTGGAAAGTCCAATGCTACTTTCATGAATCAACCTTTTTGGAACTCCTTGGGATGTACCTCAATATATAGAAGACTGTTAAGTCCTGCTCTATTAAGAGACTTGATGCTTCAATGGTTAAACTGAAGCACAATGACCTGTTTCTAATGCAACTTGAATTGCAGATTTTTAGATCTATTTAAGTACATTACCTCTCTGATCAATGTATCAATTTAATTATTTGTGCTCCACACTTTATGCTCTATGATGCTATGCTTCACTGTTCGTCAGTGCTTACAAAATTCTTTAGCTCTCCTTCAGCTTGATTGATTAGGACTGTATGAAGTTATCCTTCATCAGTTTCTCTTCAACGTCCTCTTTCTATTCATCCCCTTTCATGTGATACAGAAATGATTTAATATTGTCTCTTATATAGACATGATATTCACCGTTTCTTGATTCTTGATTCTTGGCATGAAAAAAAATCCAGCCAATTTGATTTAAAGCTTAACTCCTGATTTATCTCGTAGTTATCTTTATGCCAACTATACAAATCTTCTTTAAATTAATCACTTAACTCTGGTCAAATAAAATAATGAAAACAACTAGTTAAGTTTATCTTTAACTCTTGCCAGCTAGATATTTTGTCATTTTCTGAACTCTCTGTTCTATCAGTCAACTCTATAGTTAGTCATCGGTGACAACTACCAATTCCGTTGTTGTGACTCCAGTCAGCTTTGGGATCTCCGTTCGTTGGGCATCATTGGATCTTACTCATTGGGCAACTCTATTTTTAGCTTGTCAGACATCCTATGATTTTTCTTCATCGGGCAACACTGTCTTTTGCTCATTGGGTATCACTGTGACTTTAGTTCTTTGCCTTTACCAATGGTGTGCACTCTATCAATGTTATCTGTCACTTTAGTGAATACTTGACTTTTATGCATTGTTGAAAGCATAATATTTGTTCCATTGAATTTCTGAATTCTTTGGCATTATTTACATGACCGTACAAATGATATAAAGTTGACATCAATGACAATATAAACCATTAACTGATTTAATGTCTTGCATTATCTTCAACTTAACATTATCAAACATTCAATCAGTTACATGTCATCAATCTCTCCCTTTAGCATTGATGGAAACAAACTTTTATTATCATACTATATTATTTCTAATACAATATGAAATACAACAGTTGAGATTCATCAAACTACCAATCTTTGTTTGATAACTGATAAAAAAATTTGACCGTCAGTAAGCTCTGTGTTAGCTTAGATTTGATTCTTGCAGTTCTCTGCTTTCTACTTCTAATGTGTTGTGTCATTTCCTTGTGTCAATATCTCTCTTTTGAATATTCTTCTTCTTTGATGTCTCTGTCTCTTGTCAGCAACTCTCCATTTGTATTAACTCCTTTATACAAACTCTCTCCCTATGGATATGATCTCTCCCTATTGGAGTAATCTGATAATGGATAATCTTTTTTTCTTTTTCTGAAGACTGTGATAATATGGATACTTTCTCTCCCTTTGACAACAATGCCAAATAATTATTTTACAAATATTTGACATTCATGTCAAATAATCTTTTCTTCTATCCATAATATATTCCTTGAATTTCCCTTATCCATCAGTAATACAAAAATATGCTCTAGTGCTTGGTTCTGATATATACCTTTCTGTATATAGATGTAGCTTTGAAGTTCATCTTTTTGCTTGCATCAACATGAATGATATTCTGATAATATATAGGTTGATGCAACCTTCAGTCTTTTACTAACTAGTAGACAAGGGTTTGACCCCTAGTCTCTTTCTCAAGTACTCAAACATATCCTTGGGCAGTGGCTTGGTGAAGATATCACCTAATTGTTCTTTTGATTGCACATACTCAAGTATCACCTCTTTTTCTTGAACTTGTTCTCTTAAATAATGATACTTGATTGCAATGTGTTTAGTTTTGGAATGCATGACTAGATTCTTGGAAATGTTTATTACACTGGTGTTATCACAATAGATAATCACTAGTTATGAGATCTTCATATGCATACCTTCTAGCAACTATTTGATCTATGCAATATTTGAGCAGTTTGCAGCAGCAGCAACATATTCTACTTCTGCAGTAGACTGAGAGATGCATCCTTGCTTCTTTCTAATCCATGTGACAAGTGTGTCACCCATAAAGAATGATCCTCCAGTTGTGCTCTTTCGGTCATCAAGATTTCCAGCCCAATCAACATCAGTAAACACCTTAAGTTCAAATTTGCCTTCTCTTCTATACCATAAGCCAAATTCCTCAATATTCTTCAGATATCTTAAAATTATTTTTACAGTAGTCATATGTGATTCCCCGGGGTTAGCAAAAAATCTAGCAACAATTCCTAATGCATGTGAAATATCTAGTCTAGTGTGTACAATATACATGAGTTTTCCAATCATTAATTTGTACAAAGTTTGATTTACCTCTATTTTCTTGTATTCCTTTGTTAACTTGCATCCAGTAGCCATCGGTGTTCCAACTGGTTTGGAATCTTCCATCTTGAATATTTTCAGGACCTCTTTGATGTTTTTGGACTGTGTAATGAAAATACCTTCACTTTGTTGAATGATCTGTAGACCAAGAAAGAACTTGATCTCTCCAAACATAGA
>MU227494.1:3213514-3224933 GCA_018584345.1 Thuja plicata | reverse complement strand
TCTCTTTTTGGAGAGGGGTTTTTCCCACTGGGTTTTCTCCTTTATCTCTGGTTCATAGAGATTTCCTTGTATTGGGTACCTGATCAGGCCTTGTTGCCGGGACCCTCTTTTCTTGCATTCATAGCTGTGCTAGGTTAGCTTACCTCCTGAGCTTTGCTTAAGGGGGGGTGTTAGAGTATCTATTTATCTTCACTTATTAATTAGATCATGTTGATTTAACTATTAAGTTGTCTATGTACTATTTTTTCACTTAAGCTGTCTCTTAGGTGCATATAATTAATATTTCATATTAATTATACTGCGCAACCTAGCTTTTACCTTTTTAGGGTTTCATTCACCTTTAAGGTTGAACTTTTGTAATTATTGTTTCATTACTTTGGAAATACAATTTTCTCTCACTCCGCTGAAATTTTCCAAACCCTTGCTTCTGTCTCTTTGGTTTCCTTTCAGCAATAGGTTATTTGCATGCAGGTGTTCTTGGCAATCTGTGAAGTTGGATTTCTCAACTTCTACAAGATCTACCCACTATTGGGATTTCTAGCTCTCAATACAATAGTATTAACAACTTAACAATGTCTTCTATATTGCATCAAAACAAATGTTGATCAGACTCTATGTGCTTTGAAGTTTTGTGTTACCTCAATCTCAAACTGTAACACTTCTCAGATTTGCTCTGTTGTAGCTAGATAATTGCTCGGTGCTCTCTTCTCTAATCTTTGTTCTTCAAATAACTCCTTTTTTGTTTCACTAATAGTATCAGCCTTCTTTGTATCATCACTCTCTGTCTCTTTTTCATGCTCTGTAAATTATCCTTTAAGTATAAGATTTATTGCCTCTTAATCTTATGTGTTAGTTCATTGTGACTTGATTTTAACCGTTAGATCTTCTTGTCTTCTTGGTGACTGTGTCACTTTTACCTCGGTACTTGATGTTTTTCTTGGAAATAACAAACTTTTATTAACTGCTTAATCTTCTTCTCAGATCTTCTCTTTGAATTATCTTGATCATTGATCATGTAACAAACTGAGTTCGTGCATTGTATAATCACAACTAATGTGTGTCAATTCACTAAATGCATCCTTATCATCTTACAATCAATTAAGTAACTCGATAGAGTAATTTCTCTTTTCTCAGTTAACTTGATCTTTAGTACCTGGTAACTATCAACTCGGTACACTTCATATGCGCTTGGTGTTTGGTAACTGTAGTCTCTTCAGTGTAGTGTATGTGCTTTACCGACTTCACTCGATTACTCAGTGTCTATTACTGACTAGGAAAATATTTACTTTTCTCCTTTCACCGATTTAATCTTCTGACTCATATGACTTTGCCTTAACTAATGACAACAAAATATCCATAGAGATAACAATCTCCCCATGTGCTTTAGTGACTTCACTAGATTACTCGGTGTATATTACCGACTAGTCAAATATTTACTTTTCTCCCTTTCAACGATTGAATCTTCTAACTCATATGACTTTTCCTTAACTAATGACAAAAAAATATACATAGAGATAACAATCTCCCCCTTTGACATTAGTTGAGCATTTTTGACAAAAACCTCAAAGTCATCAAAACTAGTAACTCCCCCTTGGATGTTACTCTCTATACAAAATATGTACAACTCTTCTCCTCTTTTTTATTTTCACATTTTTACTTTTTTTTTTTATAAAAGATTTCAGAGATCGCTCTCTAACTATCTATCTATCTATATTTCCCCCTTTTTTGACAAAAAATCTCAACAATAAAAATTATATATCAAAAATGTGTTTATACCTTTGTTGTATTCCAACTAGTATAGTCTCTCAAGTGTCTCGGAGATTCTATGATATAACAATATGTTCATTTATTTCTACCGATAGATCAACTATAGTATCCAAGGTGCTAGCTTCTAGAAACCTTTCTAGTTCTTTTCCTTTCTTCAGATGTATCTGCATTGATTACATATGGGGAATAAGTAGTGCTTTCAATTCATGCAACTCTAATCTCAGCTTGTCTTCCTCCTGTCTCAGTGAGAGCTGAACTCCCATGAGTTCATGTATCTTTGAGTAGTAAGTCTATAATTCTCTAGGCTTGGTAGTTAGCTTTGCAAGTTGCTCAGTCAACTCTTTTTTAGTATTTGCCTCCTTCTTCTTAATGTCCTCGGTAAATTTAGAAAGAATACACAATTTTTGAAACAATGAAATGATGGACTGAAATTGTTTGTCAACCTTGGAACATAACTTAGAAAGAGTTACCTTTTCTATAGCAATATTTTGTAGTAGGTCCTCCATCAATTTCTTCTCCATAGATGTCTTCTTAATTTTTAAAATGTAGCCAATCATGTCCTTGTTCAGTCCTTTGATTTGTTGGACTAGATTTCCAACTTGGTCTAGCAGGGGCTCTAACTCATCAATGGTAACTTTAGGAATAATCTCTTGGAAAAATTCTTTGACATTTTCTAATATAGCTAACTTTTTATTCTTCGCCAATAGTTTTTCCTGCTTGGCCTTTTGAGAAACAATCTCTGCATAAATGCATAATTCCTTGGGCTTCATCATATTAGGATCTCTTGGTGGTATAATGATTGGCTTACTCAAATCAATCACATGTTTCCTCTTCTTGTTCTTCTTTTTCTCATTTAGTCCGCTCTCTCGAGTAGAGCGTTTAGAACGTGATGCCATTTTTGCATCTGGTGACTTAGTACAGTGACCAGAAATACTCTCATCTTCTTTAACTTCCTCTTGTTGTTTTGTTTATTCTTTCTCCACATCCTTCTCTTTTAGATTTGATTCCTGCAACATTTCTTTGTTTGTATATTGTGTCTTTTGATCATTCTGAACATTAGATGTGTTGGTCAGTGGTGTGTTTTGCTTCTTTCCTTCAGTTTTAGTTGGAGGTTCCAACTCGGTATCCTTCCTATGATCAATCTCGGTAGCCTCTGGCTTATCAACATTTTCTTTTCCTGTTTCAACTAGTGGCTCGGTTATTATATCTTTTGCAACTTCAATAGTACCAATCTGAATGATAGAATAACTTTGTAATTGTATCAATATGGGATCATTAATTTGTAATGGTGCAACATCTACATCAATATAATTGGTGTTTGATTCTTGTGTGTTCATTACATCTTCATCCTTTGACAACTCTTTTTGTAGGATCAATATCCTCTGATGCATCTTCAATGATTACTTGTGCATTATCAATGGTTAGATCAATTGGATCTACTTGGCCTATGCTTTCCTTTACCTTATCAGTGATGGTTTCACTTTGATTCTTCTTGGTTTCTTGTTTCATATTGTCATCTATATGATATATTTATTTCCATTTTCTAGCAGTAGCCTTCTCTACCTATTGTAGGTCTCCATTCATTATCCTTAAGGCTCTTCCCTTTACTATAAATTTATTTGAATGTTTCTTCAATGCTTCTTCAATCTCAGATGGTTCTAGGTCAGGAATAGTATGCACAAGAGAGCTCTCTCTCATGTCCTTCTTTGTATTAATTGCATACTTCCACCATGCAAAATTTTTTTTGTAGAGTTCCTCTGGTAGCTTATCTTCAAGCTCAAAGGTGTCACTCTATATCTCATTAATGTTACAAAAAATGCATCTTCAATCTTTTTCTTGTCCTCTTCATTCCTCTTCAGATACTTCACTTATCTAAATCCTTTGAATCCTCTTGATTCCTTTAATCCTTCGAGAAAGTCATCAAGAATTTTTGGAACTTGTGAGAGATGAGCAACTTGAAAAGATTTGTCTGGCTCATCATATTCAGTCTCACTCTCTTTTCCAAGTAAAAGTCTTCTCCTTGTCCTTGAAGTTTGTTTCTTGCATCTTGTTCTCTCATAGGTTTTACCTTTCGGTTGAATTACCTTTGTAGCCTTCTTATCTATCATTTGTATAGATGATATGGTGTTCCATGTAATACCTCTCTTTCTCGGTGTGGGAAATTGTACATTTTTTCTCAACCACTACAAGGGCTTGTGCATTATCAATACCCAAAGTATCATCAACTCCAAGAGTCTTTGATAAAACATTTATCATTTTACTCGCCTTCTTAATTGACCTAGGTACCAAAATACCTTGTTTGATTTTGTCTTTGAATTCATCATAAGTTCCATATCTCTTTTCATGATTAGAGTTTCCAGCGGCTCTATTAATGTGCAATAAATGAATTTTTCAAGTCCCTTTTTACCTTTATACCAACTACATAGTTACTTTGCTCGATCGAGTTAAAATAAATAACCATTTATAAAAATGTTCATTCAAAGACTTACACAACTTATCCAAATGCATCTTAATATGTTGATATGGATCTTAACTCTAATTATAGGAACTTAAATAGTATTTATTATAAGCATGAATTTTGTACATACCTCTCACCAATTAGGTAGAGCTCAGTGAAACCAACTTGGTATAGATGGTGTTGTATGTGCTTCCAGATGATGTCCCTTCATTCTGAGTCTTTCTCCTCCAAGTTTTGTTCATTTGATCTTAGGTCTCATCAATAGTAGTAGGGGCTTTAACTTTAGATTCATCTTTAGTCGGTGCATCACCTTAGTATCTACAATTTATTGCAAGGTTTCCTACCTTATGACAATGAAAACATGCCATGCTGGGGTTTCTCCATGCTCTTATGTTTTTCCTTTTGTGCATTAACATGCAATTTGCAGCAATGTGTCCATACCTTCCACAGGATAAACATGAAATTCTTGTATTGTAGTCTCATGGTATAGAAATGTCTGCTCGATTTGTATTAGAATTCTTTCGGTTAGGATTCCATTTGTAATTTCTCTTGTTTATTATGCACTCTTCAACTTTGTGTCCAAACTTATTATAATTCTTGCAATAACCAACAACCTTAGGTTTCCTTGTGTTTTTAGCAAGATTAGTTATGCATTCAAACACTTTAAATGTCCATGTCTATTGCATCTAAAACAATAACCATCAAACTTAGATGTATTCGGTGATTTACCTTTCTTTCTCCTATAGACATTAGTAGTATGTCTAGGCTTCCCACAATAATTGTAACTAGGCTTCTTTTGTCTCGGTGGGGGTGCAGTACTTATATCTTTCTGTGCATTTGATGATTCTCCTTTCTCAATAGTGTTGTTCTCTTTGAATCCAATTCCTATTTTTTCATTCATTTGCTTATGATTCTTGAGTTGTTGATCCAAAGAATTCATTGCTTCTTCATTTCTTCTTAGTATTTCACTTGCATCTTTCTCAACTTTCAGTCTTTAATCCATTCTTTCAATTTCAGCTTTCAGTGTTTGGTTCTCAAATTCTTTCCTTTTGTTATCTTGATTTTCACTGAGAAGTTGGTCATAGTGAGCTTGTTTCATTCTCATGATCTCATTATCTTTTTCTAATAACCTCATTTCAACTTGTCTTTTATCATATTCTGCCATTTTCTTTTTGTCTTCAACAATCCTTTTTCCTTCAATCAATTCAGTCATTCTTATCCTACTAGTTTCAAGATCTATCTTCATTAGGTCAAAATACTCGGTAAGTGTATCATTATTTTTAGTAGTTATTTTATAGTTGATTCAGATTCATCAGTAACACTTCCTTCAGATGTTGTCTCAAGTGTATCAACTTGTTCTTGTGTAACCTTTAATTCATCATATATTTTTAGCCTAATCCTTAGAGACTTCTCAAGTTTCTTCTTCATATCAAAGATTAACTCTCTTACACTTTCCAACTCAGAACTGATAGAAATTGTTGGAATGACTATGGAAAGATGGGACTGAGAGGGGAGGGGTGAATCAGTACCACAAAAACTTTTATAAATGAAACTGCCTATAACCATATACTGTTGCTTGTTGTTTACCAAATTCAATAACTTGAAATGAAACTAATATAAAACTCATAAAAAATATCATCAAAACATTCAAGTAAAAGAACTCATAACTCCATGATTGTTTTACGCATAAATCCTTGGTTAGAGGAAAAAACTGCGGTGGGGATGATACCCACAACCTTCACTAACTGCAGTATAAAGGGTGTTCGGTTAGAAATAACAATTTTTAGTCATTTTGATAGCTTACTTGGTTAAGAGTATACAAAGACTTGTTAGGTATACCTGGTAAGAGGATTTTACAATCTCTACACTTAGAGATGTCCTTGTTAAAGGTTTTACAAATATCAGATCGGTTAAGATCTACCCAGTTGTAGACACCTAATTTTGGTCAAGGTGAATTAATCAAGCATAAAGTGAGAAAAATCAATGCAAATCAATCAAATCCTAATTTAATTGAATTATTATCAAAGCCTTGAATTAATTAAATCAAATAATTTGATTTAATTGTGCAATTGAAATTAAGCATTTAATTGCATAGTTAAAAATCAATTTTAATTAAATCCAACCATTTTAAGGGTGCACATGGAGATAAAGAAATCAATTAAATAGATTAATTAAATCTCTTAATTTCCTCACCCTTCACATGGGATAAAATTTATCAACCAATGAGGATTGAGAATGGAATCTCACATGGATCAAGTCAAATTCATCCTCCATCACACATCTTGTAAATGCATCTTGATCACTCAAATTGTCCCCTTATTTGAAACCACCCTTTAAATGGTCTTAACCTTTGAGACCATTGAATTAACCAAGCTCTAATCATGGGTTAATCAACTCTACCCCCTACCCTTAGAAAATATTTTAAATAAAAGCTATTTTTAATGCATTTACATCACACACACTCATGAAGTAAAGCATAATCACTATAGGCAAATAGTTTTCAATTCATAGCAATTACATCTTTAAGATTTGCATTTTAGTGAGAATTGGAGTTAAATTAGCACAAATCTACATCAATTCTCATATTAGGATTGTCATTATGGATGCTTAGGCTGAGAGCATGTTGTTTTCTTTCCTAATTAGAGAGCCATGAGATGCTCATTTTTTAAATTTTCAATTCAATTAGTTAATCTTTGTTAAATCTTTGTTGAATTGATTAGGTAACAAGTTAATTTCATGAAGGTATAAATTCTATATACACAAATGGTGCCCACCGTGGGGTTGAAAGCCTCAGTCTAATGAAATTTTATCTTTATGAGTTGAATTTGGAGTGTTTTATGTTGTAGATTTTAAATTCGCAGGTGAAATGATGTGTACGGAGGTAAAGTGTGACACCTTTACACAGTGAAGTAGAATGCATACAATTTCTTCTATCTTTGTCTAATTTTCTCTCATTGCATCAGACTGCAAAGAGACACTTTCCTCCTCTCATTGCTTAAATTGCAGCTTTTAAAGTTCCAAATCTAGCATAATTAGAAGTCTATTATTGTTTGCCAAAGGAAGCATTAGGCCTATGCTCTCAACTTTTCAAGTTGATAAAAATGCCAAAAATGCTAACTTTGACAATAGAAAGAAAGACTTGGGAATGAACAAACACTAAAGTCTAAACCTCCTTGTTTGTGGAAGAGAAGTGCAAGGTATATGCTCTTCACTCTTTGAGTGAATCAAAAAGCCAAAAACACTTTGAATCCCTTAGTTAAGAGGTGGATAATTGAAAAAAATTCTTGCTATTGTGTTTGGAAGTGGAAGATAGTAGGGATATTCTCTTTACCATTTTAAGGTGAATCAAATTCCCAAACCTATTGGCTCACTTTATTTCTCCCTTTATGATGAACATGCTAGAAAATTAGAGGGCCTTACAAGGACGGCGAGAGAGAAAAAACCAAGTGGGATACAACCATCTTAGCTATGGTAATCCAACATACTATAATAAAAATGCTTTCATCCTTAATGGGATGAGTGATGGAATAGTTTGAGAATCAAACCTCCTCTAGTAGTCCTTCGGGATTGTGAAAAATCATGTTTTTATGCATGTGGGAGGCCTCTATAATGGGGGATGAAACTAATGATATTTCAAACAGATCTTGATTACAACTTGGTTAATTAACAATTCCAACCTATTAAAGTGATTTAAAATAAAAAAATTTCCTTAGGTAGATTGCTTGGAATATTTTGCATGTGAAAGACCCGTGAAAATGATTGAGAACATACACTTTATGTGTAGATTAAGGGTTAAAACATTTGATGTGTTGTGTGTGTTTTTGTTGATGATTTATATTGAAAAAAGACAACATTCATCTAGATCTAATCACACTTTAAAAATTTTAAAAATCAATCAAACGGTGATCAAAACACTGACACACCCTAATTTTCACAATCCTTTGACGTGTGTACAACTTTCTGTGACACTTTTTAAACAATGAAGTAGCACATGCAAAGAACCTTTTAACACCTATAAAATTTTAAGTGACACGTACAACTCTGAAATAACACATAGCAGCTATCAAGTAATGCATATCAACACGAAAGGAGCGCGTTCTATTTTTCCAGTGAGCGTATAGTAAGAATTGAAGCAACATGTACTAACAACTAAAGTAGCGCATACAGACTAAGACTCTCAAATAGTGAGTATCTCCCAGGGTTTTTGGAAATTTGTAAAATCATATTTGGATACCCTTTTCAGACTACTTCTTGTCCAATGCAACAGATTGGATCAAATTCTTGCCAATTCAGGATATCAATAAATTTGCAAAGGATAAATCAATCAATTGAAAAAGAGCAAGGAAATAATATCATGGATCTATTTGAAACATGAATCAATCCTATGGAAAACCAAGATCAAAATCGCCATATGGATCAAGAAGAAGAAGTAATCGAAGAGAAAGTTGAGGAGGCATCCCAAGATCCCATATTCTTTGAAGTCATGGACAAAACTTTGAAAAGGGATAAAGAAATATATTTCTTAAACTTAGCTTGATTAGGATTAAAGCTTCCTCATAATTAAGATACATCAACCTTAAAGAGGATGAGGAAAAATAAAAGGATACATCACATAACAAGCCATCATTAAGATCAATCTTTCCTTTTCATTATGAACATGAGCCATCTGTATCTTCATCTTCTTCAAAAAAATAAGCATTTAAGCACAAAAAACTCATCTTTGATCAAGAAAAACATCATGACCATCCCATCATGACTATCCTATCTTTAAACAAGAAAATGAAGAGAAATATACTACTCTCAATAAAGATCTAATGCATGAACCCCTATCTAGAAATGGTTCTCTTATGGCCTTTACTTCTTCACACATTCATTCATCTCTTAAAGAAACAAACATAGCCAAAATGTCTCCATTGAACAAAGAACCTAATGCTTTTCATGATAGTGATGTCTACCCTCAAGGGATACCTCTAAAAGAAACCCAAGCTAACTTACGTCTTTCTACAAATATTTTCCATGCTTCAAAGATCTTAGAACCTAAGCTATCATGTGCTTCAATGCCTATTATACCCATTCAAAAGGATCGCACATCATTTCTACAAGGATACCCCATGCATATCCAAGCTCATACCTTGTCCTTAGAAGTGGATCCATGTCAAGAGGATAATCCAAAGTGTGAAGAAAAAATACCAACAAAGATTAAGATAAAAATGCTATACAATCTCCTCCCATATTTGATGAAGGTCCCATATCCATAGAATCTCGTGATGATCCCCTTGCACCCTTTCATTTCTTCCAAGCTGACATCCTTCCATTTGAACAATAAAGTACCCTTCCAAGCTCCATATCTTTTCCACTTCCCAAGAAAGATCAAGATATCCCTTCCACAATTTCCAATGAGAATATTGAAAATCAAGAGAAAAATGCCCTCTCTACACCATCCAAAGATCCTTTTCAAGATTAAAGTATCCCATCAACCCCTTTTCATCTCCTCCATATCCACCTCACAAAACCATCATTCTTCCAAACCCCTTGTATGATAATAAATCCCTTCAGACCTTAGTTGATCCTATCAAAGTTGTTCCTATGAAGGATACCCATGAGCCTATTGGTATAAAGATAAATCTTAAAGTGTTGGAGATTTGATTCTGAGCAGTTGATTGATTGTATGTTTGTCATTGATGACAAGATATAATACACAGTAGTAATTCTATATGTACTTATCAGAATGATGATATGAAAACTTGCATGGATAGATACATGTTGTTGACATGTTTATTATGTTATGTTCATACACGTAGATCCAGATATGATGTTTCTGTTGGAGATTTGATTCTGAACAGTTGATTGATTGTATGCTTGTCATTGATGACAACATATAATACACAACATCACTTCTATATGTAATTATCCATATGATGACATGAATAATTGCATGGATAGATACATGTTGTTGACATGTTTATTATTCTATGTTCATACACGCAGACCCATATATGATGTTTCAGTAAAGATATGTAATTCTGTTATTAACGGTTACAGTTCTGGAGGAATAACGGTTTAAGGCCGACATATGTAACGTGTTTATTGAGTTGTGCCTATCTTTAGGATATGCGTGTGTATATTCATGATGAGTTATGAGTTGTTGATATTAATCTAAAGGCGCCAAATGTATTTCAAGAACATTACAAAGTTATGGTTAATTTGGTGAAGCTGACTTAGTGAAGTGACGCGTCTATTTAGTTAGTACTTGCACGGTTGTAATTATGCTTGCGTGCTTAGTAGAGCTGACAAGGATGTTAAGAAGAGTCATCTAACAGGTCCCATGATCTCATACTTGGTGTATGTACTTATAGAAGGTCATTTGTGATAAGAGGAGTTGCGAAAGCCAGAGATAAGAAAAGCAGAGCAGAGTGTTAAAACAACAGAGCTATATTTATCATATGTTGTTAATATAGATATTGAAGTTGAAGCTTTTAGAATATAGATAATATTTTTGTAGTGATTTATAAGAGGTTAAAGCATTGACACACAAAAGGAACTGATCAGACAAGCAGTGTCACAAACAATAGTTCACCTTGTTGATACAATGTGTATCAAATATCCAGAAGGTTGTAGCCTTCACCACTTGGACAGTGAGTCCTCCACCCCTAACAGGGTTATTGTAAAAGACTCCTAACAGGGTCCGACCCTTAACCAGGTCACTATACTACTGCATTGTAATGAACAACTCCTAATAGGGTTGGAAGATCTTTTAACAGGGATCACTATAAATAGTATAGTTCTTTGTGGGTACTAATTCCCACCGAGGTTTTTACCATTTGGTTTCCCTGTAACCAAATTGATGTGTTGTGTAATGTGTTATCTAAATGTGCATTTACTTTGTATCAATCTGGATTAATAAGTTTAAGATAAAGATCAAGTTGCTGATAACTGATTCACCCGCCCCTCTCAGTTATCCCTAAAGTATTCTAACAATTGGTATTAGAGCCAAGTGCCTTGGAGAGAAAGCCTAACAGCTTAAGGTAGATCAGATGGCATACTTTAGAAAAAAGAGCCCTAAATTCGATGGAGAGAACTATCTGGATTGGAAGAACAAAATGATAACACATCTACAATGTGTTGGCTTTGAGATCTTTTAAATTTCTACACAAGAGGTTGTAATTCCATCTCTGAAAGACCTTGCAAAGGAGG
>MU227494.1:3149242-3172214 GCA_018584345.1 Thuja plicata | reverse complement strand
TCTATATGTGGCCTTCCATATCTTACACTAGGCCGAGACCATCATCAACATATGGGAGGGGGACATCAAGAATTATGAGGTGTGGAAAGTCAAGTTTGAAGTACTCATTAGCCTCAGAGAAGAAGTTGTCTCTGAGTCCAAAATTTTGGGGGAAGAGTCATTTGAGTTTTTGAGGACCCAGCACTCCAGACTTGACCTCACATTGGGGGTAATCAAGAAACTGGTGGGGACTCTACGGGATAAGATCAATACAGTACAATATTCTTTCAATTTATATAAGTCTTTTGTTACGAAGGTCTCTGAAGCTGATCCATCCAGCACTGACACATGCACATCAGAGGAGTATGTCTTGGGGAAGTTTGATGAGTTGATGGAGTCAAGAAATCAATCCCTAGAGGGAATAGATGGAGCTCAAATGACGTGAATAACTCACATGATATTCAGTGGTCATGATGTGGCAAATATGGCCGATGAATTTAAGGGAAATGTTCTAGACCTGGGGGAACAGATTGAGGTGGCCAAGTACTGGTGGGCTAGCATTAAAGATATTGATGAAGATGGAATTTATCATCTCCTCCAAACCTTCAATGATAGTAAGAAACAATGAAGTTTCTCTGGGGGCTAGAGAAAACCTAAGTGTTTTGTATTCTTTATTCTTTTGGAATGTAAGTTCCCAGATCCTGGAGTCCCAGATCCTATATTTTGTATTCTTTCAGTGATCCATGTCCTGATTCCCAAGGCCAACCAGTAACTTTCATAGCAGTTAATAAAAGTTGTCAAAAGTGTCAGAAAGAAGATAGCTACGTCAAGGCACGTCAGATCAGCAAGGGGTTCTCTGACAGGTGGTCTTCCCAAGGCACCATTTCAATGTTACACCTGGCACATTGGAAATAGGGCACCGCTTTTCCCATTTATGAGGCATGTAGCCTCGATCCCCGGGGGATTGGTTTTCTTCTTTCTTCTTCCTGTCTCTCTTCTCAAGGCTGATTCTTCCATTCCATCTCTTATCTTTTTTCTTCTGACATGACAAGCCTATTCCGTCTCTAGGTCTTTTGTAGAGTGGCGCAAGTAGTATTGGCCACCGGATAATATATTTTATTGTACAAATGTAACATAAGTTAGGGTTAGGGTTAGATGTGTATGTGTATAAATAGTAAGTTCGGCCCCATTTCAAGGGTCGACGAAATTGATGATTTTGCAGTCCATAGTAACAGAAAAGTAGTTTTTCATTTCTCAGTTGCAGAGCTCAATGCTCCATAGTTTAAGCTTTCAATAGTTAGATGCTCCCTTGGAGCCACCATTGTATCACACACCAGTGCTTGTTAGAAGAAATGTTAATGAAGAAGGGAGAGTTCTTGTAATGATGTTGTTGGAATTCTGTCTTCTGGATTGACGGTATTTTATGCTTTGTGTTCTTCATGTCCTTTACTCTAACACTTAAAGTAGATTAACGACCTCCTTTCCCTTGCTACTGATGAAATATGAACTAATGGTTGTATGTTTCTTCAGTATTTAGTATAGTGTGTTAGAGTATTGTTGATGTTCTGAATGTTTCAGCATAACTATAGGTAGATGAAATATTTCTAACCCTGTAGGATCTTTTTCAGTTTATTTGTTAAGTGTAAGAATGCTTGGAGTAACCTCACCTTCTTGAATCCCTGGAGAGAACGAGTTGAATATAACTAGCTATCCCCCTCAAAAATAGTCACATCTCCCAACCGAGCCCCACACCATCGAGACTTGACCCTTAGGTGCTTGGAGGCCCAGGGAATCTCCTTTCCCTAGACAACCTTTACAGGTGAAGTTGGTCGGTACCCTGGTACCTGGTGACAACTTACATCTGCTGGCAGACCCGGTCACAAGAGTCCCGTCAACAGGAGGCTCTACTTCTATTTCTTTCTCTTCCTTCTTAGGTTCATCATATTCTATCTTAATTTCATCTCCTTTTCTTTTAGTGATACAAGGAGGAGAGTCTGAAGACTTGCCATACTTCTTTTCAGACTTCTTTTATCTCTTATTTCCTCTCTTCAAGATCTTAGGAATCTCAATTTCCAAATATATTCAGCCCTTTGCTTCTTCATTAGTACTAAATTATGGTGCTTTGGGATCAACATGCTCATTCACAAGAGCCTCAATGATATCTTTTGTCTCATCAATGTTAACCTCATATGCAAGAGGTTTCACCCATGCAACCCTAGTCTTGATTGCTTGAATGTATACTTTATCACAACCAACTAGGAAGAAAATATCATCTTTATAGTCCTCTACTAATTGTGTAGGAATTATGAATCTATTCTACATCTTTTTTCCAAAATCATCAAAGTATGCATCCATGATGCTCTCAAAATTGTTGTCTAATTCTATTATGAATTCATTTATCTGATAGACTATGGGTCTGTCCTTCTTCCAAACAACTGTGCCTTTGGAAGGGAAAAAAATTTCAATGTAAAAGAATATGCAGACCAAAAGTGAAATAAACTTACATGGATTGGTATTTGATTCCCAGAAGCTTTCCATGTTCTTTCTCAATTGGATGAGCTTCAACACGGCAAGGTCAAATGAAATATTGTTCTTGACCACTTTGCATGCCAAGTCCACAACCTCACATGGTACACTGTTTGGTCAGCTAGAACTATATATCTTGTGCATAATTACATGAATCCCAAACTTAAATTCCATGTTTTTAACTCCATTTAACCTCATGCCTCTTCCATCCCACTCGACAAGAGTCTTCTTGGATAGGTCATCTCGGGGTAGGGTTTTGGTAGCTTTTGGCTTGTCAAGCATAGGATACCCTGTAACATGGTGTACCATTGTCTTGGTGATCTTTACTAGTTTCTCTAACCATAGATGCATGTCATGAAAATTACTTAGAACAAATCTAATCCACTTAATCTGAAAGTTATGTGGCATGTGCATGATATGAGACAAACCCTTGACTTTGAGGTGCTTATGTTCTGGCTTCAGATTGCCATCTACACAAATTTTCTCATGTGATTTTTTCATTTCCAATGTACCTAGTTGTTGAATGGTGCAATGATAGAAGGCTCAGATATCATTAATCAATAGTACCTTCAGAGGAATTTGGGAATGAGCTCCCATCAGATCTATCTCCTCTGCAATCGCTGGATGAAGCCTAAACTTTGGAGGTTCGTAGACAACATTCCTCACCAACATCTCGGATACCTTCTTAACCTTGCTACTAGATGAAGATTCCATAATCACTTGGAGGATTGATAAAACTTCGGTGTAACTAAATATTTCAAACACAAATTCTCTCTAAGATCACTATTAGCTCTTAATCACTCTGCAAACTGTAAACAATAACCCTTTGATTTCTCCATTTATGAGAAATTTCATCATAGATTTTCATTAAATTCTCCGTACATGGTAGTTGTGACAGCTCGGGTAGTTCTCCAGACTTGCTCAGAAGCTTGGTGAAAGCTAGCCTTGCATCTTTAAAATAATGCAACCTGACTTAACTCGGTTAAGCTAAAGTCACTCAATTGTAACTGACATCTTGACTCAGTTAGAACCATAGTGTGGCCTAGTGCATCAATATGCTGATTTGGACTTGCTAGCATATCTGGAACTGATGTATGATGGCTTGTGTGCATAGTTCCAATTGTCTCCTTGCATATTTATTCTGAGATGGTAGATCCACCCAACTCACTATGTTGGGTGCCATTCGATCCTTCATTGTTTTGATCTGAATTCTCAGGAGATTCCCTTACCCATTGCTAACTCATCTGAGTTCTGATTTCAGAAAAAAATTCTTTTCCTTTCTCAAAACCAATATCCACTTTTTCTCTGTTCATGCAATTCTTTCTTAGATGACTGAGTTGTTTACACACATAACATCTCTTAGTAGGATTCCTTTTTGTGAGGTGAGTCTTTGCACAATTTGCACCAATATGCCCATATTTTCTATAATGACAACATCTTCTCCATGTGTTGTAATCCCAATCAAAAATTTATTTAGCTAGTTGTTCAGTAGGGTTCCATTTCTTAGTTCTGCACTCGGAAGACTTGTGACCTTGTTTTTTACAATTGAAACATTTTCCTTCAAACTTAGGTTTCTCAGTACATTCACTTTCCCTATGTACATGTTTGTTTCATCTATAGCATTTACCATTAAAATTTGACTTTCCATTCCTCCAACACTTTGTTGTGTGCCCTAACTTGCCACAATGATTACAAGTAGGTTTCATATTCTTTTGAGTTCCTTGTTGTGAGGATTCACCTTGTTTAGTATAACCTAATCTAGTCTTTCCATGATGTCTGAGTTGAGTTTTCTCTGTCAATTGATCCATGCTTGCCTATGAATTCATCATACTCTCATTGGTTTTTTTTTAAGTATTGAGATTGTTCTGCAATCTTTCATTTTATGTCCTCAGATTGATAACTTCTTGATTTACATTATTGAGTTGATTTATCATATCTTCTTGTTGAAGTTACAAATGATGGATTTCTTTTTCTTTTTCCTCTAATCTTGTACTTAGAAATATTTATCTTCTTGTGCCATTTCTCTGTCATTTTTTTCTTGGTTCTTTTGTTCCATGACTTCACATATTTTGACTGAGTGAATTTCTTGTTCTCTCTTCAAATTTATGACTTCTTCATGTAAATTGAGATTCTTTGCAAGCAGGTCTTCAATGGCTGCATCAACTTCTTTGGAAATTCTTTCTTTGTATAAGTCTTCAATTCTATCTTCTGTGTAACTTTTATCATTCATTTGCACTGCTAAATCTTTTCTTCTTTTTAGGGAAAGAGAGATTTGCTCCTTGAGTTTTTTTATTTGATCCATGGTCACTTATAGATCTATCTTTTCATTTTCAATGGCTTTCTCCAGTTTGTATATTTCCATTGCCTTTGATCTTTTCTCAAGTTGTTAAAATTATGATAAGAGAACCTTTAGCTCTGATACCAATTGTTGGAAATATATTAAGGCTAGGTGACTGAGAGGGGGGAGGGGGTGAATCAGGAACCAATAAAACTTATTCTCTTTTATCCTTTATTATATTATTTAATCTGATTGCATGCATAAAATGGAAAAGTAATAAACATCCACAAAACTTGACACAATATTTGGTTACCCATAAACCTTCCAAATAGAAAGTAAAACTGGGGTGGGGATGGTACCCACAAGATTTAGTACTGCAGTATAAATTTAGCCTGTTAAATCTTACAATTGACCACTTTTGATGGTCCTCCATTTTAGGAGCAATAAGGACTATTAGGTCCACTTTGTGAAAGGATTTTTACAATACAATTAAGTATGCAACTCTGTTAGGAGATTTGATAAGGACTGTTAAGTCCACCCGATTAAAGGATTTTGCTGATGCACCTATTAGGATGAACCAATAGATGATCTTCTATCCAACTTTGGTTTGATGAATGCTATCCTTTGACATAAAACTGATCACTTGAATGTGATAGATGAGTCTCTACTATTCCTTTTACACTTTTTTAGTCTTCTAATCAAACTGCCTCTTCATATTTGCACATATACTTATTTCACGCACATTTGGATAAACAAAGTACCTTACATATATATATTATTTAAATCAAATACCTTTGTAAGTTGGCTTCTATGATATACAATAATATCAAACAATATAAACTAAGTTGGCCCAATACTGCTACTTGGGTCCATTAATCCACTCGGGTGATATACAGACACTCGGGCAATATGCTGACACTTGGGCAATCTTTGGCACTCGGGTGACTCAGGGTGCTCAGGTCATAATGATCACTCAAAGATAGTAACTCGGGTAACACAGGTAACTCGGGTGATGATTTTTTCCACTATCTTCTTGGTTGACACTTCAACTGCTCAGGTTACACTACAACTGCTTGGGTTGCACTTCAAATTGCTGGCTTGGTCAACACTGTATTCATGTAAGTGAATAAGTGCTTTGGCACTAGCAGTATCAGCCTTCACTATATCATCACTCTCTGTCTCTTTTTCCTGCTCTATAAATCATCCTTTAAGTATAAGATTTATTTCCTCTTAATCTTATGCGTTAGGTCACTGTGACTTGATTGTAACCGTTAGATCTTCTTTTCCGCTCATTAACTGTGTCAGTTTTACCTCGGTACTTGATGTTTTTATTGGAAATAACAAACTTTCATTAACCACTTAATCTTCTTCTCAGATCTTCTCTTTGAATTATATCAATCTTTGATCGTGTAGCAAACTAATCTTCATGCATTGTATAATCACAATTAATGTTGTCTCAATTCATTAAATGCGTCCTTATCACATTACAATCAATTAAGTAACTCGGTAGACTAACTTATCTTTTCTCAGTTAACTTGATCTTTAGTAATTGGTAGCTGTCAACCTGGTGTACTTCATATGTGCTCGGTGTTTGGTAATTGTAGTCTCTTCAGTGTAGTGCATGTGCTTTATTGAATTCACTGGCTTACTCGGTGTATATTACCGACTAGTCAAATATTTACTTGTCTTCTTTTCACTGATTTAATCTTCTGACTCATATGACTTTGCCTTAACTAATGACAACAAAATATACATAGAGATAACAAGTTTATTTTGCAAATCTATACTCCAAAATTGTTAAATTATGTCAACACACTAAGTTTTTGTTTGGCGTGCCAATTTGACCTAATTTCCAATTGTATCTCTCAATGTGTTTGTTTGTGAATTTCATAGAGTGTATATGGCTATATATAGCCATTTCACTACATTTTACTAAGTGTATACATATATACATACCAGTAATCATACATACATACATACATACATACATACATACATACATACACACACATATATATATATATATATATATATATATATATATAAGGGTCTCAAAATTTGTAAATAAAGAGATATACATATATACCATTGGAAAATCTTCGTAGAAGAAAACCTTCATAAAAAATCCTATTTGACATAATAATTAATGATTTTATTATATCTCCTTTCAAGAATTAGATTAAGGGTTAATACAAAAAAAAAGTATCCATTCATTATGTCATAGAGAGCCATTAACATTCTCAGTCCATGTTAATAGTTAATATATTTTCCCCCTTATACTTTCTCATGTAGAATTAGCTATTTCATATGTTAGCCACAAAGCCATCTTAGAAACACCATTTCATTCTTGCAAGCCTGGGTGGTATCATAACCAGATTTAACTTAAGTAGTTAATTGATTTAAGCTTAAACATTATTTAAAGACACATACTTAGTTTTTTTATTACAAGTACTACCTAATTCTTAGTTCTTCCTTCTGAATTCACAGAGAAACTTAAAGATAGCCATTACCAAAAGTCTTAACAGAGATGAGGAACATGGGTTGGTATGTAAGAGTAGAGATTTTATAATGCTACTACATATTTTCATTAAAAGTAGAGTCAATCACTATACAGTCCAAAATTTTGGCAGGGAGTTTAAAAGCTTTGTTTATCTATAGCCTACCTTGTAGTAATTTGACTACTTTATTTTAACTTCTACAATATTTATCACATCATCATTACCCATTCCTGTATAAGAGAAATAGATTACTTATAGGGAGTATATCTACAAGTCAAACCCTTATAACCAACAACCCTTATTAAAGATTATATTTACATAACAAAAAATCCTAACCCTAGATCATATATCTATTATAGTTTCTCAACATAGTACCCCAAACCCAACATAAGACCGGTAAATCATTTGCACTTGATGATGATGATGATATCAACATTTGATTCATAGTTATCTTCTCTAGACTCCTCACTATCCATCATAGCCTTTTCCTTTGAGTCCTTATCCTTTGTACTACCCTTCTTCCAACTATTTTTAATGATCATTGGTGGGTTTATCTTAATGTAGTTCAAATCAACCTTAGAAAATGAAGAAGGGACATCATAACCTTTGGCCCATAAATAATTTTAAAGCCACACTATTTCTGGGGAGGGAACTACATGTAGCCACTTTAGGAGATAGTGGATATTCTATTTTATAACATCCCAAATGGATTCGAACACCATCTTATATTTGAAAACTAAGACTGGTCACCTAGAAACATTTCCAACCACTTCCAAACTCCCTATAGAAGCCACCATATAATCTTCGGGGTAGGGAATTTTGAGACTCCTATTGATACTTGAGACTGCTTTCTCCAGACCCCCCAAAATCTCTTTAACAAAGGCCGCATTGCTGAGGGAGATAATTTCCTACTTCAGGATTCTTGCATACAGCATACATGAAATAAACATCCCTACAATATTGTTATTCTTCTTGTAGGTGTATTTGCAACTGAAATACTTTTCTCCTAGCACCATTTTGATAATTTTCCTAGATATATCATCCATGTCTTTGAGGATTCTAATCCACCTCTCGGGTTTGATACTATTCCTAAAAAACATTTATCTGTTCTCAGAGGTATGGAAAACATGTACATTGGTTTCCATAATTCTCTAATTGCCACTAAATGAAAGAAACAAAGCACTAAAGCTTATAGGGAAACTAGTAGATATATGAAGAAGCTCTACGTATAGGATATATTAGCAACATAAGCCTAAGTCCTATACAATAACTTAAAAAGTCAAAGGGAAGGATATAGAATCCTTTGGAGGCTAAACAAAACAATACGGAGCCCATGAAGGGAAAACTATGAGGAGGATTCAAAGCCAGATAATGTACAATAAGGATGAAGGAAAAAAGATGAAGTTACATGCAGAGGGGTGATTAAAAATGATGGCTAAATGCAACTGAAACAATACAAATAATCCTCAATGATTAAGAGACATGGCGAAGATCATGATGAAGGGTTAGTGAGTTAACAAAGGGAGTGACCTATTATTTGATTATATATGTTGCTACTTGTCATAAGAGAAAAGTGCTTACAAAATCTATATCCTACTAATTAGCAATATAAATATTTAACTAATAAGTGTTAGGTTAGGATTCCATCATTAGGAGTAACCTATGTTCTGAATAAAGTAGATCTTATAGAAGTGTAGGTATTAGAGATTAATCACTTCCTTATCTTACTCTTGTTTGAAGAACTAAAGGTGTATTTTGATTAATCTACCTGAAGAAAAATATTTCAATATTTATTTAAATGTGTTTCTAAATCTATGACATTATACTTATATTATTATAATCTTATAAGAGTGATTTATTTAACCTTTATTAATGATTAGACCTCATTTATTGAGGGCTACGATTCCTTTACTATTTTATGCAAGTGAATACCATCGGCACCCATATTTTCAATTTCATTGGAAATCTTGTTACCCTCTCTGTAAATATGACTAAACTTAGTAAGGCTAAAGTGGTCCAGGATCCCAATGGCCCTTTGTAGCCTAGTTATTTCCTCTTATTCTAAGGGCATTAATAATGATTTGTGAACCCCTTCAATTTCCAATTGTTGAATTCTAAGGTCTTTGCAAAGAAGTAGAACCTCAAATGAGGACTCTAATTCAACCAAATTATTGGTTATATCCCAAATAGGTTTAGCCAATCTACCATACTCACTACCATCCCACTTATGGACTACACAACCACCTGCTACACCTAGATTACCACATGAAGCACCAACAAAATTAAGCTTATACTATCCATGTTGAGGATTACTCCATTTACATTTATCTCTTGCATTTTTACTCTCAATCCCACCTTCACCATACTGGGGGGATGATAAGACCAAACCATTCCTTTCTAATGACACTATCCTAGGAGGATAATACATCTTCTACATGATTCATATTCCTCAATCTACTATTGACAGTTTCCACAATACTCGCTTCAATTTTGTTTTCAAGGCATTTCCTCTTTATCTTTTTGTTTTAAAATATTCTTATATTCCATTCTTTCCATAATTCCCATATGAATATATAATGGGAAATCTTCTACATAATATGATATAAACTCTTTTTATGGATGATAGGCCATGATTTTGAATGGTCAACCAAGTTGTTGGCCATAGCTCATTTCCATTGCAATTTCCTGCATAGTCATTACCAACATTTCAAGGTGTAAAGGAAGTTTAATAATATATGATCCATTGACTCTTCTTGATGCTCATAGAGAGAGCATCTAGAGGGACCTTCAAAACCAATTTTTCTAAACCAATCAATTGTTAAAAAAAAAAATTTTGTGAAGCAGCCCATAAAAACATGCCTACTTTTGGTGAAAATGCTTAGTCCCAACATAGATTTTGTTGGATGATATCAGATTTGGGTACTATTTATGTTGTTGATATTCATGTTTTGTCACTGATGTCAACATATGTTTCTGTGGAGAGAATAGACTGGTTATTTGACTGATAGAAGTGTACAAACAGTGTACGAATGATTGAAGACAAGGATATGAAGAAGGATGTGTGATAACCTTATTCTTAAGGTCGCTTGACTTGAGGTTACATATTGGTGATGTTACAGATGATTTAGTAAAGAGTGGTTTCTATATTGTGAGAGTAATGCTTGACAAAGAAGGTCTCTGTATTTTGCGTATATCTTATAGGAAAAGATGTTTATGGTATGTGAGCTTATGGGATGACTGAGGACACATTGAGGAATTTTTTTTGTTGGTCGATAGTTGTGAGAGTATTGGTGACGTTAGTTGTGGCATGTATTCTGGAGGAGACCTATTTGGTGGTCAACTTCATATATGTAATGTGTATTATGAATTGTGAGTGTAGATTGTGGATCTTGGAGTATAAATGATGTATTTTAATTGATGTTTACTTGTTATAGGTACCGTGTGTATCTTAGCAAGGGGTTAAACAATTATTTGTATATTGGGAAAGCCTAATTGGTCGACCTAATTAATTATTTGTGTATTAGGAAAGATTAATTGGCTGACCTAATGAATTATTGTAATAGGGTATATATGAGAGATCTTTTCTTTTGGAAATATTTGGTAGAGATTGAAAAGGCAGACAAGTGTTAAAGTTGCGAGGCTTGTTGGCTGCTGGATGTAGAGAAGAGTTTGTGATAAGAATAATTCATTGGAACTGACCAAGCAAAGACAGTTGCTATCAGACAGTTCACTAGATTGTATATTTTCTATATACACTTGTTCAGATTGTAAATCCTTGAGGGTGACATTAATCTTCTTTGGGTAGTGTGCCTAGGCAGTGAGCCCACTGTTACTCTTGACTCCTAACAAGGCCTTTCCTTTAACAGGGACTATGTACTGTAATGTTGTAATAAGTTCCTAAAAGGGATAAATATTTTAACATAGATACTATACTCTAAGTACATCATTTGTGCATGCTAATTACCAATGGGGTTTTACCTTTAACAAGGTTTCCTCGACAACAAGTATTGTGTTATTGTGTTGACATTTACTATGTTATTATTTGCATTGAATTTTTGATTTATAAAGTTTAAAGTTTAATATTTTGTATCACATCTGATTCACCGCACCTCTAAGTTGTGCTTGTAGACTGTTATTCCTAATAATTGGTATTAGAGCTACTAGTCCTTAGAGAGAAATCTTAACATCTTTAGGTGATCCTGAAGATGACTTACTATAGGAAGGATAGTTTGAAATTTGATCCTAAAAACTTTGACAGTTGGAAGAACAAGATGAGAACACATTTGCTATGTTTGTGAATTGACTAATTGATGATCATGAGAAAGAAGGAAAAGATAGTGACTGTGCATGAATTGGAGAAGGCTACTGAAGATGGTAAGAAGCTATTTTCATGTAATATGGATGCAAGGGAATCATTTATCAACACACTTTTTTAAGGTGAATTCATAGAGGTAAAAGAATTAGATTATGCACATGAGATTTGGACAAGATTGGAAGCACTATATATTGGCGATAAGTTTACTAAATAAGAAAAGCTACAAAACTGGAAGACAAAGATGGAATCAATGAAGATGAGAGATTATGAGAACATTAGGGCATATGCACAAAGAATTATTGAATTGGTTACTAGCATCAAAAAAATTGGAGGTACTTACAGTGAGGAAGAAGTGATTGTAAATATACTCAGATCTTTGACACCTATATAAAAAACTAATGTACAAGTTATAGAGGATATTAAACCTTTGACACCGAACTTCACTAGAGAGATGTTGATTCAGAAACTTGCTACTTTTGAGGCCATAGAACTGGGAGATACTTTACCTAAAGTTGATTCGGCATTCAAGGTGACTGTTTATAGAAATAAAAAGACCTTATCTAGAATTGTGAACACGAACAATGGTGACTTGAGAGAAGAGCTTGGAGACTATGTTGATGAATGGGAATAGATACAAGAGGAAGAGAGAAAGCTAGATGAAGTGGTAGCCCTAATATCTAGAAGATAAAAGAGAGGTAAGGGTAAATTTGAAGGAAAATTACCTTTGAAATGTTTTTCATGTAACAAGATTGTTTATTTTGCATCTCGATGTCCTACAAGGGTTCCAAAGCATAAACCTAAGTTTTACAAATCTAAGTATTCAAAAGATAACAAATGTTATTATGCTAGTGAAGGTGTATCTGATGATGACCATGACTATGATGAAATTGGATTTATTTCTATTAAGGATGATGAACCCCTACATGAAGAAAAATCCTTAGTATCCCGTGTTGAAAATAAATCTGAGTGGGTTATAGATAGTTGTTTTTCACATCATATGACTGGAGATAAAAATAATTTTGTGAGTCTGAAAAGATATGATGGTAGTTTTGTTAGATTTGGTGACAATACTCCTAAGCTTAACATTGGAGTTGGATCTATTTCTCTGGATGGAAAGAATAATATTGATAATGTACTTCTTGTTGATGGACTTACGCATAATCTGTTGAGTGTTGGGCGGTTAGTGGACAAAGGTTATCAATTGAAATTCATTGATGGGAAATGTTCAATTAGAAGTAAAATAGGAAACTTGATCACATCTGGTACTAAATCTAGAGGTAATGTATTTGAATTGAATACATCTAAAGCTTCTTGTTTTATTGCGAAGGTTGATGGCAGTTGGTTATAGCATAGAATATTTTTTCATGTTAAGTTTGATAACATTGTAAAGGCAAGTATGAATAATGTTCTGAGAGATCTACCTAAGATTGTGAAGCCATCTGATGCTATGTGTAGAGAGTGTGTTATGGGGAAGCCGACTAGAGGCAATTTTAAAAGAAAATCTTATTCAACAAAGGGGAAGTTGGATCTGGTACATACAGATCTATGTGGTCCTAAAAGAACAAGATCTTATTATGGTGAAATGTACTTTATATTTTTTGTTGATGACTTTTCTAGGATGATGTGGGTTACATATTTGAGAGATAAATCTGAAGCATTTGACAAATTCAAGTTATTTAAAGAAAAAGTTGAGAATGATCTGGTTTAAAGATAAAATGTTTATGATCATACATAGGTGGTGAGTTTACATTAGATTTATTTAATTCCTATTGTGAGGAGCATGGAATATTTAGACAGACATATACACCTAGGACATCACAATATAATGAGATAGAAGAGCAAAGAATCAGAACAATATTAGATGTTGCAAGAATTATGTTGCTGGAAGGAAATGTATCACATGTTCATTGGAGGGAAGCTCTTGGTACTGTTGTGTACACCTTGAAAAAAATTCAGATTAGAGAAGGTACAAGTAAGAGTCCTTATGAATTATGGTTTGATTATACACCTACTATAAAATATTTCAAAATATTTGGAAGTAAATGTTATATCAAAAGAGATGATGAGATAGGGAAGTTTGATGCTAGAAGTGATGAAGGTATTTTTCTTTGTTATTCTACTAAGAGAAAAACATATAAATATTTCAATATGAGATTGAGGAAGTTGATTGAAAGTGCCAATGTGAAGATAGATGCAATTTTTCAGATTTAGGAAAGATTGTATGACTGTGGTCAGATTTCATAAATAAAAGAGGTCACTGCTGAACCTGGAGAACCTTTGATGGTTGATAATGAGATTGAAGATGAATTAATTGAGCTTACTGAGACTCCTAAGACTCTGAGGTATGTTAAGAAGAACCACCCTGAAGAAAAAATCATTGGTGATGCAAGTAAAGGTATGATGATTAGATCTAGAGTTAGAGATGAAATTTGTTTGATTTCTCAAGTTGAATCAAAAACTATTGATGCAGAATGTAGAGATGAATCTTAGATGAAAGCTATGCAAGAAGAACTTTAACAGATAAATAATAACAATACTTGGGAATTGGTTGCAAGACCTAAGACCAAAACTATGATAGGAACTAAATGGGTTTTCAGAAACAAGATGGATGAGGAAGTGGTAAGAAATAAGGCTAGACTGGTTTGTAAAGGCTACTCACAACAAGAAGGCATAGAATTTGAAGAAAAAATTGCTCCTTTTGCTAGGCTATAAGTTGTGAGATTATTTCTTTCTTATGCTGCACATAAAGACTTTAAAGTATATCAGATGGATGTGAAATCAGCATTCTTGAATGGAGATTTGGAAGAAGTATACATAGAGAAACCTGATGGATATCCTTTGACAGAAAATGAAGACATGGTTTGTAAGTTGAATAAAGCATTATATGGACTGAAACAAGCACCGAGAGCATGGTATGCAAGATTGGACAAGTATCTACTTCATCTTGGTTTCAGAAAAAGGTACTGCAAATAGTAATTTATATTTAAGGATTGATAAAGATGGAATCTTAATCATGGAATTTTTTGTTGATGATATCATTTTTGGATGAAATGATAAGATGAGTAATAATTTCTCAAAAGAAATGGAAAATGAATATGAAATGTCAATGATTGGTGAAATAAAAAATTTTCTTGGTTTTCAAATTAATCAGCTCGTAAGGGGACACCCATGGTGAATGGATACAAACTGACTAGTAATGATGAGACTCTAAGTGTTTTTCAGACAAAGTATAGATCAATGATTGGTGGTCTACAATATCTAACTCACACCAGACCAGATATTTCCAATGCAGTTGGAATTATGGAAAGATATTAAGTAGATCCTAAAGAGATACACCTTTCTACTGTGAAAAGAATTTTCAGATACTTGAAAGGAACAATAGAATATGGATTTTGGTAATTAATTGATGCAAACATGTATCAGTCCAGTGGCTTTCATAGCTATATCATTTTTTGGACTTGATGTATGGATCTACTCCTTAGGGGGAGTTATCACAGGAACACTATGGAGCACATTTGGGTGATTTTGCACCTGGCCATTAGACATGAAGATTTGAAAAATCTACAGCTTACAAAAGATTAGAGATGATTTATGGCACCCTTTTCCATTGATGCCAAAGGGGGAAAGATTCTATGTGAAAATCCCCACTATTTTGGGGAGATTTGTGTTGAGGATATTGAGAAGATTGTATTGAGAGAAAGCACTTTTTGGGTTGATGGATTTTCCAATATGTTTCCATCAATGAAAAAGGGGGAGATTGTTGGATGATATCAGATTTTGGTACTATTTATGTTGTTGATATTCATGTTTTGTCACTAATGTCAACATATGTTTCTATGGAGAAAATAGACTGGTTATTTGACTAACAGAAGTGTATGGACACTATACAATGATTCAAAATGATTGAAGACAATGATATGAAGAAGGATGTGTGATGACCTTATTCCTAAGGTCTCTTGACTTGAGGTTACATATTGGTGATTTTACAGATGATTTAGTAAAGACTCATTTCTAGACTGTGATAGTAATGCTTGACAGAGCAGGTGTCTGTATTTTGCATATATCTTAAAGGCGAAGATGTTTTATGGTATGCGAGCTTATGGGATGACTGAGGACACATTAAGGAATTTTTTTTGTTGATTGATAGTTGTGAGAGTATTGGTGACATCATCTATGGTGTGTAATCTAGAGGAGACCTATTTGGTGGCCGACTTCAGACATGTAACATGTATTATGAATTATGAGTGTGAATTATGGATCTTGGAGTATAACTGATGTATTGTAATTGATGTTTACTTGTTAGAGGTATTGTATGTATCTTAAAAATGGGCTAAATAATTATTTGTATATTGGGAAAACCTAATTGCCTGACCTAATTAATTATTTGTGTATTAGGAAATCTTAATTGGATGATCTAATGAATTATTTTAATATGGTATATATGAGAAATATTCTCTTTTGGAAAGACGTTTTAGAGATTGAAAAGGGTGACATTAACCTTATTTGGGAAGTGTGCCTTGGTAGTGAGCCCACTCTTACTCTTGAATCCTAATAGGGTATGTCCTTTAACAGAGAATATGTACTGTAATGTTGTAATAAGCTCCTAACAAGGCTAAATCTTTTAACATGGATACTATACTCTCAGTACATCATTTGTGGGTGCTAATTCTGGTGCAGGAGCACCCTAGACAAACTAAGTCTTTATTTGGAAATTATAGACTCCCTCAAGTCCCTAAGAGTCCATAGGACATGTTGGTCATAAAGGTTTGATATTGGACACATCTATGTAAGACCTAGTCCCAAGATTGGCATTTATAAGCCCTTGGTCAAATATTGGTCAACTAGTGTCTCAAACCTTAGAAATAGGTCAATTTATTATATGTTCATTTTTTTATATGTTTTTTTCCATAAGGGATCATAAATTATAGGTTTAGAACAATTTTGGTCACCTAGGTTGAAAATTGCAAAATATTGCAAAATTGCTAAAAAGTTGTCAAGCAACTTTTAAGCAACTATTAGCAACTTTTGCCAAATATTGTAAAAGCCATTCCCAAATGGCTAGTTGGTTTAAAAATGTGATTTAACCATTGGGAATTCCTACATAAGCCCTTATATGTGGGTGGTAGGATGATATTTTTGTAATTTTGGCATTCAAATCAATAAAAATCAACCATTTCTCTATAAATTCGAGGAACAATAAATTGGTACGGACAAGTACAAAGTTTTGGGAATGAAAGTTTGATATATTAAGATATACCTGTGAATTATCTTCCATTTTAATTTCTCTTCATTCCCTAATTCTCTCTACAATTAAATTTATAACATTTTTACTCCTTGTTTTTAAGGCCCTAAATCAGGGTTTCATCAAAAATTGTGTGCATTTCTCGATTCCACCATGGGAATCTAATGCCTCTTGGTGGAATCCTAGTATTGATCATTATATTTAATTTTATGTAGGTTTGGTCTATTAACATTCAAGGAGGTGTATTTGGCTTGATGCCCTAGGTGTACATGTCCATGTGTGCACCAATATGCATTTGTGTACGGTCGACATAACTTTCCTTTCGGGATTCATCAAGACCTCTAAATCAGTGTGTAAAGTCCTTATGTATACCCTCACATGATCCAAGTGTTATATTAGATTATTTTTACATGGAAGTAGCACTTGCAATGTAATTGGAGACCTAATTAGGCCTAAGTGCCTTGACAAATTTGTGTGTCATCTTTTCTTCCCTTCACTTCCAAGTTTTGGTGCTTTAGTCTGAATCCTTAAGCCATAAAGGGTGTCTAAATCTATGATCTATTGAGAGGGATATGTGGAAATATTTTTTGTTAAGTAAAAAATCCTACTAGAAAAGGCTACAAGCCTAGTAGTGAGTTATCAAAGAAACTATGTCCAAGGTGTTGCAAATGATGAGTAGAACTAGTGGATCTTTGTCTTAGGGACCTAAATAGACCAAGTCAATGTGGGTCACCCCTAGTCCTTAGAGTTAATCTATGGGGAATTTGAGTAATTCTAGTGTATGTGCCTAGTAGCAAACTATTGGAAGTTGGTGTTGAAGACTTGCTTGAATCTAGTGATTAGATTTCCCTACTTGGGATAGGTTGTGATAACCTAGATACAAGTCATTTATGCACTTATGATAAGTGTAGAGGCACTTTACCTCTTGGTACTTGAAGATTTGAAAGATAACTAGTCCTTTGGGACTTCTAACTACCCACTCTGCATCAAGTGATATCAGAGCTATGTCTTCTCCTGAGGATGAAGAAATCCCTGCAAGGGTTACAAACATGGAATTTGCAAGGATAGTGAGAGAACAAAAGGAAATGAATGTAGCCCTAACTAAGAGGCTTCAAGAACTCAAGAACAAGGTAGAGAGGGGAAGAGAAGACATGTCTGATGATGAAGAAGGGAGTGAAGATGAAGATGACATTCCTAATCAGGATGAGAACATTCCAGCAGACCAGAGACCCCTCTTAGATGCCTTAAAGTCTATGGGGAGAAGAACCATGGAGGAGAAGTTGGATTTACCAAATTTTAATGGAAAGATTAATGTAGATGTGGCCTTCTATTGGATTGAGGCCGTGACAATCTTCTATTAGTGTGAAAACATTTTTGAGAAGCAAAGAGTAAAGATGGAAAAATCCAAGCTGAAGGGAGCAACTCTAACTTGGTGGAATTTCATCCAAATAGAGAGGGTGAATAATGGTAGAAGCATGATCACTTCATGGAACAAGATGATAGCATTGATAAAGGAGACATATGTACCTAAATATTATGGGGTAAAACTCCATAGAAGGAAGCAAAACCTAAAGCAAAAGGACATGGATGTAGGATCATACACCAAGGAGTTCCTAAAACTATGCATGAAGACTAATGCAATAGAGAATGAGGAAGAGAAATTAGCAAGATATATGAATGGTCTCAAGGTTTCCATCCAAGAAGAACTAAGACTACATATCCCTACATCAGTAAACAAATGTTTTCAGATGGAAATAAAGGTAGATAAGAAATGATGGTGGAAAGAGTTTCAGAGGAAGGGGTACCTCTTGGAATACAGGACAATAGAGTGGCAGCAACAATAAGACCCTTGACCAAGGCCAAGGAGACAAAGAACATGATGAATCCAATTCAGAGGGAATTTTAGAGGAAGGAGACCCTTCAACAGAGGAAGATGAAGAGGAAATGGACCTTTGAGATGTTACTACTGCAACCAACTTTGACGCCATGTAGGGAGATGCCCGAAGAAAAAAAATAACAAAAACCATGGAGAATGGAGGACACAACTCATTCAAGAAGACAAAAAAGAGGATGAAACCAATCCAAGGGATTTATAAATAGAGGAAGGAGCATGTTTGATGATGAGGCAAGCTTTCTTGCAAGTACCACAAACCCATGAACCACCTCAAAGGAAGAGCATCTTCAGGACAAAGATCAAATGCCATGGAAAGGTATGTATTCTCCTTATTGATTTAGGTTTAGCTGAAAATTTGGTGTCTCTTGAAATGGTCCAAAAATTAAATTTACCTAAGAAGCCAAACCCCTTTGCCTACCATGTCTCTTAGTTAACCAAAGGTCAACAAACTCTAGTAACTAAACAAGCGTGGGTAGAATTTTCTATAGAAGATTTTAAAGATAAAGTTCTGTGTGATGTAGTGGAAATGGATGCTTCCCACATCTTACTAGGAAGACTTTGGAAATATGATGTGGATGCCACACATCATTGTAGAAAGAACACCTACTCCACCATAAAAAATGGGGTAACATTTACCATGAAGCCTTTACCTGACTCAAAAGAAGAAAAAGACCTCACTATCATCACAATAGGGGAAATACAGTTGATGAAGACATTGAAGGAAGCTGAATCTCAGAGAATTATACTCTTTTCCAAGCCTAAGGATAGTGTGGAAACATGTTAGAAGGAATAGATACCAAAAGGAATCAAGGCACTATTGGATAATTATAGTGATGTCACGGGTAGTGACCAACCCTCAATCCTTCCTCCTTAAGAGACATTAGCCATCAAATAGATCTGACACCTGGCTCCTCTTTACCAAATAAGGAACCTTATAAAATGACCCCTACTCAAAATGTAGAGATTGTAAGACAAATCAGTGAGTTGCTTGAGAAAGGACTGATTCAAAAGATCCTTATCCCATGTGTTGTCCCATCCATCCTAGCACCCAAGAAGGATGGAAAATGGAGGTTATGTACAGAAAGTAGGGCCATAAACAAAATCACCATAAGATACAGATTTCCCATTCCAAGAATGGAAAACTTACTTGATCAATTAGGCAATGCTTGTTACTTCACCAAGATAGACTTGAAATTAGGATATCACCAAATCAGAATAAATTCAAGTGATGAATGGAAGACTGTATTTAAAATAAATGAAGGCCTTTTTTAATGGCTTGTCATTCCTTTTGGTTTAATCAATTCCGCAAGCACATTCATGAGGCTCATGAATGACATTTTCATTGATTTTATTGGAAAGTTTGTAGTAATATAGCTTGATGACATACTGATTTACATTCATAGTAAAGAAGAACATCTTGAACATGTGGAATAGGTTTTGAGGAGGCTCCATAAACACAAGTTAGTCATTAACTTGGAGAAGTGCATGTTCATGAAGAAGGAACTCAGCTTCTAAGGTTTTGTCATCTATCAAGGCACCCTTAAGATGGATCCTACCAAAGTTGAAGCTATTATCAACATGCCTCCACCAAAGAATTAAGGTGATGTTAGAAGCTTTCATGGTCTTACCAATTTTTATAGAAAATTTATTAAAAATTTTAGTCATGTGTGTGCACCTATGTTGGACACTATTAAAGGTGGAAAAAAGACTAAGTTTGTATGGACTAAAGAGGCTAATTATGCTTTCAAATACCTCAAGCATAGGGTATCCCAATACCCAATCCTAACCCTACCCAATTTCAAAATAGTGTTTTTTGTGGAGATAAATGCAATCAATTTGGCAATAGGTGTTGTTCTAAGCCAAGAAGGTAAGGCTGTGGCATTCTGTTCTGAAAAATTAAATGATGCAAAGAAAAAATACTCTACTTATGATTTGGAGTTATATGCCATGGTTCAAGCACTTAAAAAATGGAGACATTACTTGCTTCCAAAGGAGTTTATAGTTTTCACTGATAACCATGCATTGAGTTTCTTCAATACTAAAGACAAACTAGGGGTTAGACATATAAAATGGATGGAACAATTGTAGGCCTTCACATTCAACATAAAGCACAAAAAGGGACTAGCCAATAAGGTGGCTGATGCACTTAGTAGAAGGGTTGGATTGATTGAAGAAGTTCAACTTCAGAGCGTGGGAATTGACTCACTCAAACACCTATATGTAGGGGATCCAAATTTTGGAGAAGCCTTTGAGATGTGCACCATTCTAACAAGTAGGTATCACAATGATTTTTGTGACTTTTTGATCCAAAATAATCTTTTGTTCAAAGGGGCTCAGTTATGCATCCCTAAGTGTTCCATAAGAACAAATATAATCAGAGAAAATCATTGTGGTGGCATGGGAGGTCACTTTGGAATAGACAAGACAATAGACTTGGTACAGAGAAGTTACTTTTGGCCAAAATTGGGTAAGGATGTCAGAAAATTTGTTGAATCATGTTCCATTTGTCAGCAAGCTAAAGGGGTATCCACTAACCAAGGCTTGTATCAACCTCTGCCTATACCCACTAGACCATGGGAGTCCATCTCCATGGATTTTGTAATGGGTTTACCAAGAACAAAATAGGGGTATGATAGCATTTTTGTCATAGTTGACAGGTTTAGCAAAATGGTGCATTTTGTTTCTTTCAAAATCACAAATGATGCCTCACACATAGAACACATATTCTTCAAAGAAGTGGTTAGAATCCATGGCCTACCCCAAACAATAGTCTCAAAAAAAGATGTAAAGTTTCAAGGACACTTTTCAAGAAACTAGGTACAAATCTGACCTATAGTTCAACATACCACCCATAAACAGATGGGAAAATAGAGGTGGTTAATAGGTCACTTGGAAATCTCCTAAGGTGCCTCACAAAATAGTACACTTAAAGTTGGGATATGATTCTTCCCCAAGAAGAATTTTCTTTTAATGACTCTTTAAATAGGTCTACGGGCAAAACACCTTTCCAAACTGTCTATGGCCTACACCCCAAGGGTCCTCTAGACTTAGTAGAGTTACCTTCAGATTTCAGAGTGAGTGCACAAGGTGAAGACATAGAAAACCTAATCACCAAAGTACATTCATAAGTAAAAGACACCTTGCAGCAGTCCACCATGAAATACAAAGCACATGCAAATAAGAAAAGGAGAGATATTCATTTCCAAATTGGAGATAAGGTATCGGCATATCTAAGGAAAGAGAGACTACCTAAGGGAAAATACTCAAAGCTACACATGAAGAAAGTTGGGCCATGCACCATTCTCAATAAGATGGGTGAAAATGTTTATCAAATCTCTCTTCCTCCTACCTTATTGATCTCTCCTATATTTAATGTTTCAGATCTCACCCCTTACAAATGTTTTTTGGATGTAACAAATGTGCAGGGTCCACAAAATGAGGAAGATGGAGACTATGTAACAAAGCTTCCACAAAGCAAACTAGTGAAGTTGGAAACAATTCTTGAGTCCAAGGTGATGAAGCAAACAAGAAAAAATAAGTATATGAAATACCTATTCAAGTGGAAAGGACTCCCTAATATTAATTCTACCTGGATGACAAAGGAGAAAATCAAACAACATGGCATCACTCTTTTTCAGTTAACCTCAAGTGGGAACTTGAGTTCAAATCCTCATGGGGAGTATGGTGCAGGAGAACCCTAGAAAAAATAAGTCTTTCTTTGTCACTTCTGGACTCCCTCATGTCCCTAATAGTCTATAGGACTGTTAGTAATAACTGAGAGGGGGGGGGGGGGGGTGAATCAGTGGCCTCAAAGATTTATCCTTTAAACTTTAATCCACCAATCAATACACCTCAAATTATTAAGTCCCTACAAGATGTATGCCTTGAAATACTTGAAATAATTAACTGTCTGTCGGTTTACCTTGTTTGTCCTTATTCTCCTTGATTACTAATAAGTAGTAAAACTTATTTACCGAAGCTCAGTAAATATGTAGAGTAAACCTATCAATCCAGAAATGCATATGTAAAATGTAAAACAATAAAGTAATAAACCATACACACATAACACATGGATTTTAATGTGAAAACCCTATTAAGGGAAAAAACCACTGGGACGGGTACCCCAAATTTTCACTCTTCTGAAGTGAGCCCTGTTAGGAGCCAACCCTATTAAAGGTTACAAACACATGGTTAAGTGTGACCTTGTTAGAGGATTTTTATACATAGGTTGTCACTTAGT